>JAPMOQ010016056.1:1070348-1097504 GCA_026543055.1 Argiope trifasciata | reverse complement strand
TGATGAATATGATGACGGAAAGATTAATAAGTGAAGATGAATATGATGATGGAATGAAGAATAGGATGATGGAAAGATGAATAGGGAATCTCATATTTTGAACCTTAAAGACGATTGATTTTACAATAGAGTGGGAAGGAAAAAAAAAATGTCAGCAGCTCGCACATTATTGTCAAAACACTATAAGACCAAGAATAGCAATACATCTTTGCCACGTTGAGATACAAATGCCATCATGAAATATAATTATGAATTATTAATAATGGAATGATGAATATGATGATAGAATGATTAATAATGGAATGATAAATATGCTGATGAGAACATTAATAATGGAATGATTAATATGATGATGGTAAGATCAATAAATAAAGATGGATATGATGATGGAATGACGAATATGATGATAGAATGATTATAAAGAATGATAAAAAATTGCAAATCGTTTAACGATGTCATGGAAAAACGTTATGTCTATATTACTACACAGCTCCAAGGTCGTGGTGGTCTGGTGAAAAGGTCTCGACTTCAGGTCGGATGGTTTTAGGATCGGGGGCCTCATTCCAACGCAAATCCATCCTGTTAGTGGAAGTTTGAGAGGAAGTTGCCATCTCAGGTATCATTCTTGTCATCTAACTGCAGTTCAGAATTACGTTGTTACCCCAAAATCGCTTTAGTGTAGCTTTAAAGCAGGAAGTTAATAAAACTAAACAAAATTTTCTTTATTTCAGCGGCGTAGGAAGACAGCAGTTTAGAAAATGAATGGTATTCAGAAACTGAAATAAATGTTTTCTGGAATGTTAACGGGAAACTTTTGGGTATTCATTACATAAAAAGACATATGAATTGAGAAGAGAAGTGTAATTTTTCATTAACATCAAAAGTATTACTAATTTAATAAATTCAAATACTAAATAGTAATAAGTAATATAGGTTTAAATTCGTATGATATTCTACTGGGATAACATATATGCAAGGAGATTTTGTATATACATAAACGTAGAAAGGAGAAATGTACCGTATTTTACTGAATTTGTAAATATCTTTTCACTAAATACCCAGTTTTAAATTTGTATTTATACCAGCGGGTGACCGAGCTCCGCTCGGAGAAAACAGGTATCGGAGATAACTCGAAGATTTAAATTTTCAATTGTGATTTATCAAAACAATACATGCCATAAGAAAATTTGTGAAACCATTGGTGAAAAGATAACCGGTTAAAGTGCACCATTGTAAACTATTCTAAACAAAGTTAGAGTTTGGAAAGGGAACTATTCAATACAAAGGTAAAGTAAAGGTAAAGATTGAAGTGTGTTGAAGTTCAATATTTTTGACAAATTTATTTAGAAAAACCAAACATATATACATACATAAGAAACATATTATAAACCTATAACAGCTTAAACATAATAAACATTAATCAACAGCACGTTACCGCTTGAAACCTAATAGGCAATAGACAAAGAAAATTTAAGTGCTGCCATCTATAGCCATTATGGCGAACTAATAAAGTTTAAAAATATCCTTTCTGTAACTCCTAACTGCTCGATCGTAGCGCTTCAAAACTGGCGCCAATCGATTCCTCGTGGCCAAAAACCCCAGACCCCCAAGTTTACCGGAGTTTATTAATTCTGGGACGATTTTCGACTTGTCAACCATTCCTCGTATTATAGTATTATATTGAAAGAAATCAACAAATAATTATAACACTCACTGCATGAGTTATTAAGTGTATGAGCAGAAGTTTTGGCGCATAAAAATAACATTATTTTGCTTTCGAAATTTTCTCTTATGCTTTTTCTTCTTTTTTAATAAGTGTTATTTTAATTTCAAAATTTTCAAAATCTCCTGGAATTTTTATCGGATTTTTAAAAAAATGTTATTATTTTATTGGGAGATAAGCGCAATCTTTTAAAATAAAAATTCTATTAAAATACTATGCCCTGCTAACATTTAGTGACAGTAAATCTGGAAATTTTCACGATAAGACACAGTTGGCGACTAACTGTTCTGGAGAATGTATCGATTTTATCTTCTTCCCCTTGATTTTCACAACAAACTGAATTTTAACTATAAAAAAGTTTAGGTAATGAAACTATTATGTTTTTTATTGCGTTATATATTATTAATTACATAAAACGTTTTAAATTATAGAATCAGTGGAAATGTAATCGTCTGTTTAATCTAGCAGTGGTGGCAATGTAAACTCCCTTTTTATTTATCTTTTAATTAGATAACAAACAAAAGTTCTTATTCCTTAACATTCATCAATAAAACATGAACAAGCGATTAAGTATTTGAGGAAAACGTGTGATCAAATAAGAGTCCATAGGTGGAATTTAGACTAAAAATATTTTTTTCAGAATAAGTCGAATTACAATAATTTATTTGTGGAATTAGACAAAATAGTTTAATAATCTGTCAAATTTTCAGCAATTTATTGATAAAAATTGGGCTAAAATTATTTTAGAATATGTTGAATTTCAACAATGTATTTGTGGAATTTGAAATAAAAATATTTATAAAGTATGTCGAATTTCAAGGAACTTAAATTCGTATCATTCAAAGAAACATTCATGAAATTTCAATAAGTGAGAAAATCAGAATTGTGCAATAATAATTTCAGAGTCTTCTGCTAAAAAATACTAAAATCTCGTGTTTTTTTCTAAATTATTTTGATTTTTATAAAAATTGCTCCGAGTTACACATGTCTAATCTCTTAAGTATCTATGTGCTGAATTTGGTTGTTCTAGGCTCACCAATATTTTTGTGGGGTGTCGATACATATATATGTTCATTTTGATTTCTCGTATACGAAGTAGAGAAAAAGTATAATAAGCGTCATAAGATTCGAACTCGGCTTTTTGACGAATTTCCACGTTCTAGATACCCCTGAATTCGCAAATCACATTTTTAGAAAATGTCTGTTTATCTGTCTTTCACAAAGATAAATCAAAAACACCTAGTGTCTAATTTAATATATGGTTTGTTGCTATTGATGAAAGGTAGAATCGAACTCGGGACCTCATGGATGGCAGCCGCATAATATGACCACAAGATTAAAAGAGATTAAGATAATTTAATCATAAGATGTCATCTTAATCTTAAAGATGTTATCTCACTTATAAAGCAACCAATGGAACATAATATATATTTCCGAAAAGAAAAAATAAATTTCTTTCTAGTGTTAAAAGTTTTGATGTTTGATATATGTTGTGATCATCTGCGAGTGATAAATGATAAATCACAGTTGTTTCGAAGACAGAGAAATTCAGTGAGACTTCTGGTGATGAATAGTTTTACATAACACAGGAGAAATTGACATTTCCAACAGAATTCGAATGAATAATAACCCAAGTAATGGAAGTTCACCTTTCGCATTTTGAGCATCCTGAATGATGAATTAGAATTTTAAAAAGCTCTTTAAAATTTTTGAATTCTCTTTTGAAGTCGTGATGTGGTGCTCAAAATTCTCCATTTAGTGGAACGGGAGAAAAATCATATTATGAAACATTAAGAAAGCCAGCACATAACAAATTCTTCAAAGAAAGTGAGAGGACAATATTAAATGAATTTTTTTTATCATTTGTTATGCAATAACTCATTTTTATTTTTCTGACTCCACTTAGGTGTCTTTTTTTATTTTTACTTTTAAACTTTGAAATATTCAAAACTAGTAAAAAAAATCTATATAGTCAAAATTTTTTCCATACTTTAAGAAATATGTAAATTATCTGATTTGTAGAGTTTAATTCAACCGAAGTATGATTTTTTAAATCCAAAAATCAATTCAATATGCCAAACAATGAATCTGTAGAAAATGTAAATCTAAAAACCACCTAGTAAAACACCTGATATCAGTATAAAGTATTATATTTCTTACTGGACACACTGTTAATAACATTTATCTGCCTACTCTTAATAAATTCTTCAGAGAAAGTGAGAGAAAAATATTCCATGATTTTTTTATCAATTGTTATGCAATAACTCGATTCTATTTCTTTTACTCCCTGTAGGTGTCTTTCCGCTGTTTTTGCGTTTTAATTTTCAATTATTCAAATATTAGGCTATATATATAGATATATTTATATCTATCTATCTATCTATCTATCTATCTATCTATCTATCTATCTATCTATCTATCTATCTATCTATCTATCTATTTATCTCTCTATCTCTCTATCTCTCTCTCTATATATATATATATATATATACACTTAAAAAATTTTCCGCATTTTAAGGAATATGCAAATTACCTGATTTGCAGAGTTTAATTCCACTGAAGTTTGATTTTTTAATTGAAAACTCTACTCAACATAACGAAGAATGAATGAGTATAAAATTTAAGTCTAAAAACCTTCTGATTAATTTGCATCACCCTGTATCAGTACATAATATTATTTTTCATGGCCATTTTTATTACTGGACAAAGTTAAAAATACCTAGCGGATTTGATCTTCTTCGAAATAGAATGTTCAGCATGTGTTTTTGTAATAATCGAGACAAATTTTCTTATTTTTAAATAAACAGGCTGTGTACGATAAAAGATACTCAAAAATAAAATTTTGTGATGGATCGCATTTTACTTATACTTCGTTTTATTCTAGACAATAGCAAATATTAAGGAAACGAGATTTGCAATCATTATTATTTTATATTCTTGACAAATCATATTTTTAAGATTAGCTTTGATTTGAGTATTAGTATTCGTGGAAATTATAAATTGGAAAACGTTCGCTGTAAGGAGAGAAAACTTTTCACATCATTATATATTTGCATCTAAATAGAGCCATAAATAATATCCTTTTTTACTTCTGAAATACTCTATTAATATGCATGAGGTTCCTGTTATAATTTATGCTGTCTGATTTGTAATAAACACATCAAAAGAATCAATAATAATATTACAGTTCGTGTAGCATCTTCTAGTACATAAATATTAATTGATACTTATGAATTGACTAAATTCCAAACTGGAAGTTAGTATCCATCTTGTCTAATATTTATGACTCACTTCAGAGCAAATATTCATTCATAATTATATTGCTGTTATCAATTTTTGTTGATTAGATATTTCTTATTTTTTTTTACTTTATTGATCCGTATAATCCTTAAGCAAGAATAAATGAAATGTAAATCAAAATTCAATTCCATGGAAACTAATAGGTAGTGAATATTATCAGAAAATTTTGAAATAAAACGGTAATTAATTACCAGATGTTCTTAAATTAGAAATATTATTTTAAAATCGTTTATCGCTTATCGTTTTTACTTTTCATGATTGCAGTGGTTTTCTTAATTGTAAGTCATAGATGATGCCATATGTTATTTTTTTATTGACATTTTTATTCCAAAAAAAATTACAATTATTAAAATATTAATTTGAATGAAATGTGTTTTAAATTTCTTTTTAAAATTTCTATATGGTAACATTGATTTCAAAGACATTAATTTTCTTTTAATCGACTGCCATTTTTATGTGATTAATGAAGTCACATATTCTCCTATTATCTATACTTTTACCCAATTTTTTTTATCAAAATTACTTCAAATACTTCGGAAAAGTTATAAAAAAAAAAAGAAAATTCTTAAAATTAGTGAAAATTATCAGAAAATTTGAAATGAAATATTTTTCTAATCTATTCAATATAACTACGGGACAACGTAGAATTCAAATATATTAATTTTATTTGTCTCTACTACTGAGTAGTTTTTATAGTTATGACATAAATAAGGTCACTTATTTTTTCATATAGTACATTAATAAAATATAGATATAGTTCAATAAAGAAGGTTGCAAAATTTATTAACACACGCATTTTAGAGCATTTTAAGTGGCTTTCTAATTTCTTTCAGATTACTATATGGCTATTTCGATATTAAATTTTTTGTCAATAGAATATGTTTTTATTGTTATTACAATATATTTTACATAATGTTTCATATAGCTCGTTTATAAATTGTTATAAGCATAATTAGATAAAGTATGATGCAAAATTTAATGACACAAAATAATATATTGTGAAAGTTCTTAAATGGTATTTTAATTTCATTGTGATTTGTATATAGCAACTTCGATTACAAATTTTTATTTTTCTCGTTCAATGAACAGTTTTTATTGTTAAGTCATAAATGAGGTCACATATTATTTTATTATTGACATTCTCATTCCATGCTTCTCCCGAAATTACGTGAAATATCTCAGAAAAACCATAAAAATCCCTCACGTTCGACAGTTAGTGACAGAAATGCCCCCATCAACAGCACCTGGTTCTTCTGTTATGTTGCCAAGTCCAGTGTTGGAAAAGATTGCCAAACTTCTTTCCATTGACGAAAATCGTGTTAAGTTGCTTAAATCACTCACGTATTTAATTATTTTTAAAGTAATATATTTTTTAATATTTTGATTCTGACGTCAGATTTATTTTGTTCAAAAATTAAGCATTCATCGATTAAGTTAGGAGAAAATGCATTAAATAGCATTCTACGTTTCGATTTTCTTTACCGATTTAATTTTTTCAATAATTAGTTTCAGAGTTCTGGTTTAAAAATTTAGAAAGACTTATTTTAATCAGTAATTATCACCAAACATTTCTAGGTCAAAAATGTCCCTTATTTCAGGAATATATATTTTTTTAATAAAATAGATCAGGGAAATATTTTAAAGTAGGGTTTTTATGCTGTCGTCAGATGCATTTTGTTCAAACATTAAACATTCATTAATTAAGTAAGGAAAAAATGCGTTAAATAGCATTCTGCCTTTTCCCTTTCACTAGTTACTTTATTTTTTTCATTAATTAGTTTTACAATTATGGTTTAAAAATTTAGAAAAAGATATTTTAATTAGTAATTATCACCAAACTTATTTCTGCGTAAAAAATATCTCTTATTTAAGAAGTATATATTTGTAATAAAATATATCATGTAAAGATTTTTAAAGCAGTTTTTTTTTATTTTGATGCTGACGTCAGATTCCTTTTGTCCAAAAATTAAACATACATTAATTAGAAGAAAATGCATTAAATCGCATTTAGAATTTCGATTTTCAATAGTTATTTGATTTTTCATTAATTAGTGTTTCAGATCTAGTTAAAAAATTTAGGAAGAAATATTTTGATAAGTAACTATCACCAAACTTATTTCTGAGTTTAAAACGTCTTTTGGTTTAGAAGTATATATTTAAAATAAAATATATCAGAAAAAATGTTTTTAAAGTACTTTTACTTTCGATACTGGTGTCAGATGCACTTTGTTCAAAAAAATTATTCATCAATTAAGTTATAAGAAAATACATTAAATAGCATTCTGCATTTCCACTTTCATCAATTTTTTGATTTTTTCATTTAAAATTTTATAGATACAGTTTAAAAATTTAGAAAAATTTATTCTAATCAGTAATTATCACTAAACCTGTTTCTGCATTAAAAATATATCTTATTTTAGAAATCTATTTTTTAAATAAAATAAATCAGGTAAATGTTTTGAAAGTAGTTTTTCTTTCGATACTGGCATCAGGTGCGCTTTCATCAAAAATTATGTATTCGTCAATTAAGTTATGATAAAATACATTAAATAGCATTTTGCATTTTCACTTTCACTGTTTAATTGATTTATTCATTAATTAATTTTAGAGGTCTAGTTTTAAAATTTAGAAAGAAATATTTTAATCAGTAATTATCACCAAACTTATTTCTGCGTTAAAAATGTCTCTTATTTTTTTAATTTATTTTTTCAATGAAACAGATCAAATAAATTTTTTAAGTACTTTTTTTTAAATTTCTATACTGGTGTCAGATGCATTTTGCTCAAAAAATAAGAATTTTTCAATGAAGAGAAAATGCATTAAACAGCCTTCTCATTTTGGCCTTCGCTAGTTATTTTATTATCAATTAGGTTTTGAGATCTGGTTTTCAGCTTCCATTTACTGCTAATAAAAAAAATCTTTTAATCATTAAATATTGTCAAACTTATTTCTACGTTCAAAATACCTATTTTTTTTAAACGCATTTATTTAAATAAAGTAGATCAGAATTTATGTTAGCGGAACGAAAATTAAGATTGATTTTTCTGATTGAAAATAAAGATACTTATTTTGATTTAATTGCAAAATTTTTGAGTTTACACATCTATCAGGTTAAGAACCAAAATTTCTCTAAAAGATGAGTTAGCAATTTGTTTAGTGAAATTTTGATAAATAAAATGTAAAGTTCATGAAAAATAAAATATATTTAAATGTGTGTGGGAAGAATGATGTTTCTCCTATTTGCAATTTATATTAAACGCTGTTTGAAGATTACTGAGCATTTTTACATTCAGATGTTCTTACATATAAAGATGGATAGTTTTCATTGAATGCTAATTTGTAGTTTTAATTTTATTTTGATGATATTTATCACGTGATGTTTAAGGCAAATGAAAGCTTAATATCACCTTTAAGGAGCCCAAAAATTAGTTAAGATGAAGATTAACTAAATATTAAATGTTATTTTGGTGCTTTTCATGTCAGTTTTCCGTGAATAATGACCAAAAAGTATTTTCGCACATTTGAAAAATTAATGGTTATTTTATTAATTTCTTCACAGGGTCCTTTTCTTCTCTTCTTTAAGATTAAAATAATAGTATGACATTTTTAATACTGTTCTAATTGTTATGATGAAATTGAAACTAAATTTATCACACCATCAAAGTAATCGAAATTTGTTATCAAAAGCAATAAGTGAAAATTTAATAAAAACAATTTCTTTGTAAAAATTGCTATTTTATTCATAAATTCCTAATATTTTTTTAATTTCAAAAATTTAACAATAAATTTAATATTAAATTATTATCAACTCAAGTTTGCTCAAAAACATTTCCAGCATTAAAAACAATTTACAAGAAAAAAATGCTTTTTATGCACATGCAGATATTTGTCTTAGAAGGATTTTATAAAATTTTTATTTTCATAATTTATCTAAATCAAATTAGAAATACATATTTTAAGGAAATGGCTTATTAAAGGTTTAACAGGCAAAAGATCAAATACTATAAATGAACAACTCGGCCACAATAGACAGCTTGTGGAATATAATTTGAAACACCTGTGTTGATTTATTGTTAATCAAATCATTGTCGAAGTATGTGTACTTTCGAAATAAATCTAAAGATGATAATACTTTACAACAAGAAAAATCCTTTGTCAAAATTATAATTTTTCCATACATAATCCTTAAGTTTTACATTGCTCTTTAGTCTGAACACCTTTGAAACAGCAAATTAACATAATTTTAAACAAAAACACGAACATTCCTCTGCAAAATAAAGCCTTTCTCTCCATCCACCAAGACATTAGAAAAGCAGCAAACCGATTTAGACTTTCCAGACACATTCTGCCAGACACGATGTCGGCGAAAAGGACCGAAGTACTTAATCCCGACTTTTACGATCCACTCGTGCAATCTCATTAGATAAATGTATTCTGAATATCGACTCCGGAGGAAATGCTAAAGATAACTCTTTCCTTCTCTCTGCTAAATATACAGGACTTGTTGGTCTGGAAGGGGAAATGCGTGGAATAACTTTTCTTTAACTAGTAGTTTCCTCTGTCGGTGGTGTAAAACTGTTAGCCAGTTTAATCTTTTACATTCTATATACCTTTAGAATGGCTGTGTTGAATCTTCATTTAGAATTTGATATATTAGGAATATTCGACATTGAGACTTTAAAGAATATATTAATAATCAATGCATTGAATACAAAATAATGGAAGTTTGCTTAAAACACAGGACTTGTTGGTCTAGAAGTTGATATACTGAGGATACCATTTCTTTAACAATTAGTTTCCTCTGTTGGTGATGTCAGACTGTAAGCCTCTTTAATCTTTTACATTTTATATGCTTTTAAAATACAAGGTTGTGTTGAACCTTCATTTAGAATTTGATATATTAGAAATATTCGAAATTGAGAGTTTGAAAATATATTAATAATCAATGCATTAAATAAAAACAATAATCGATGGCTGCTCAAAACACATGACTTGTTGGTCTTGAAGGGGAAAAAATAGAAATACCTTTTCTTTAACAAGTAGTTTCTTATGTTGAAATTTTTCTTTAAGTCAATTTATTCGTATACATTTTATGTTTGTGGTGAAAGAGTGTGTTACATTCTCTATAAGTATTTCTGATATTTTTTCGGTTATCTAAATATAAAGTCTTTTATTGCCAACCAGTATACCACAAGGTTAGTTCACAATTAATAGTAGAAAAAATTTGAAATGTAAGGATATAGGCACAAACGCAAAGAAAAAATGGGGAAACAAGTAAATACACAAAGACAAAAAAAATACTCACATACCAACAGTAGATGACATAAAACAATTGAAGAAGCATGATCAAATAATAATAAAAATATTCAAGATACAAATATAAAAGTATCTATGCAAATATATGCAGGCAAACACATTGATATATATATATATATATATACTGAAGTGACAAAAATTATGGGATGACTGTTAATATCGTGTCGGTCCTCCCGTCGAAGGGCAACAACTCGACGTGTCATGGAGTCCACAAGTCGTTGGAAGTCCTCTGCAGGAATATTGAGCCATGCTGTCTGTATAGACGTCCATAATTGTGAAAGTGTGGATGGTGCAGGAGTTTGGGCACGAACGGACCTTTCGATGATGTCCCATAAATGCTCGATGGGATTCATATCGGGTGATCTAGGTGGCCAAATCATGCGCTGGAATTGTAAGGAATGTTCTTCAAACAAATCGCGAACAGTTCTGGCCCGGTGACATGGCGCATTGTCATCCATAAAAATCCCATCGTTGTGTGGGTACGTGAAGTCCATGAATGGCTGCAAGTGATCTGCAAGCAGCTGAACTTACGCATTTCCTGTCAATGATCGGTTCAGTTGCACCAGAGGACCGAGTCCATGCCATGTAAAAACAGCCCACACCATTATGCAGCCACCACCAGCTTGAACAGTGCCTTGCTGACAGTTTGGGTCCATGGCTTCGTGGGGTCTGCGCCACACTCGAACTCTACCATCATATCGTAAAAACTGAAATCGTGACTCATCTGACCACGCCACGGTTTTCCTTTCGTCTAGGGACCAGTCGATATGCTCACGAGACCAGGAGAGTCGCTGCAGGAGATGTCGTGATGTCAGTAGAGGCACTCGAGTCAGTCTTCTGCTGTCATAGCCCAAGGAAGACAAATTTCGCCGCACAGTCCTATCGGACACTCCCTCGTACATCCCACATTGATTCCTGCAGTTATTTGACGAAGTGTTGCGTGTCTATTAACATTGACCATTCTACACTGACGTCGGCGGTCTCGGTCGTTAAGTGCAGGTGGTCGCCCACTGCGCTGTCCATGTTGGGATGTGATGCCTGAAATTTCATACTCTCAGCACACTCTTGATACTGTGGATCTCGGAATGTTGAATTCACTAACGATATCCGCAATGGAATGACCCATGCGTCTAGCTCCAACTAACATTCCACGTTCAAGGTCTGTTAATTCTCGTCGTGCCGCCATAAATCACGAAAAACCTGTTCACATGAATAACTTGAACACAAATGAAAGCTCTGGAAAACGATTTGCGCATTTATACTTTTTCGCTGCGATACTACTGCCATCAGTATATTTGCAAATTGCTATCCCTTGACTTTTGTCACTTCAGTGTATATATTGATAGATAGATAGATAGACATTAATGAGTGAAATAGACTGAGGTAGCATGATGCACGAAACAGGGATTAAATCGTCTTCCAAACTTCCCCTCAAACGTTTTGCATAATCGCCAAATTTCTAGCTCACACATACTGAAAATTAAAAAATTCGTCGATACATCAACTTGCTTTCATTGATTCGCCGTTAAGTTCTACTCTCTGACATTAAAAGTCACTGCTCGGATTTCACGGGTCGTTTCCATATTCATATGGTGACAATATATATATATATATATATATATATATATATATATATATAAACGTGTCTGTGTGTGATCTGTGTGAGATTACGGTTTAAAAAAGGACCATAGTTTCTCCCAGTTGGCTGAATGGTTAGCGTTTGTCATCGAAAGGATTTCTTCTAAAAGCGATTCCAATAAATAACAAGGTGTAAAGGTCTGCTACACGCTAACTCCATCTTGACCTAATGTTACTCTGTTTTAACACTAACACGTGGAAAGCATCATCTAAGGTGTAGCCTTCAGCATCTCAGTGGGTTTTAAATTATAAGTTTTGTCCCCAAATATCAGTATTGTATTAAAATCAGAATGATAATAAAGCTAAATCTAATCTCGAATTTTTGAAAAATGACTATGATGTCAATGTTTCAAGGTTTGAAATGAATTTGAAAGTCGATTTCGCAACATTATACGTACTATTCATCAAATAAGGGATCGGAAGCCTGATCCCATGAAAAAAGACAGCATTAGAAATGCCTGAATCTTCAAGACAATTATTTAGAAAATTAATTACATTTGTACAAAGAGAGAAAAACAAACTTCTATTAATGAATGGAATCAATACTGTACAGAAGATGACATGATTTGGGCATAATGATTGCAAATTTTGTTACGATGTCTTCATAATGTGCTGTTGTTGTTGTTTTGCTGTTAACTTATGGGACTTTACAAGCCCGCTGACATGTATTTGTCAGCGTTTTAAGAAGACTGTGTGTCTCTTGTTTTTTAGTACGCCAACTGGCACCAAGGCTACTACATGGCAACTCCATACGTTCCATTCACTTGTACACATTCTTTTTAAAGGGGGCACATTGAAACATTTTACAGATTGATCAGTGAAGTGGAACAGCCATGCCCGAATCGGTACGCCCAGATGACAGGGAAAATATATTATCCTTATGCCAGGATGTCGGCTGTCTTCATAATACTGTACAGTATTTCGATAACGTAATATTGCTGTTTGGGCCACTGGAGCAAATAGCTTTAAGAAGACTTAAAGAATGCTGTATTTTGATAGGTAAAAGAGCACAAGTGTTTTTGCATATCAAAAATAATCTTGTCTAGATTTCCACCTTCAGGGATAATGCAATTAAGTTCTTTGTCATATCAAAAATTCAAATTTGATAAGATATTATAGGGGAAAAAAGGGATTAAGAAAAGGGATAAATAGTCAATTAGTTTCCTACAGATTTTGAGGCTTCATCAATTTGTTGCTTTCACAATTTGAGATTCAAACACCTCAAGCGAACATAATAACAAGTTATCACTTGATAAAAGGGATGAGTCGTCAGTTTGTTGCTTTTGCAATTTGAGGCTTCAATAATGTATTGCCTTCACATTTTGAGGCTTCATCAATTTGTTGCTTTCGTATTTTCAGGCTTCTATTATTTATTTCCTACAATTATTCAAAACTTCTTAATGTAAACATGATCATGTTCTCACATTATAAAAAAGCAGACAGAGATCGAAATTAGACTTTTGCGACTTGTGGAGAATCTTAGAGTTCGATTAACGAAAAATAGTAGTATCATAGAATGGACTTTAAGAACAATATTTTATGCTACTTTTGTGGACATGTCCAGAAGAAAGAGATCCACGAAGTCAAATGTTAATTTTTGTTTTACTTCGAAACTAGAACTATTCAAAGCCACTGGTGCCCTTTACAAAGCCACGGATGATGACTTAAGGAGTAAATTATAATATGGCTCCACAGCCATTTATATTGATGCAGGCAATGCCGCAGGCGATGATAAGCAATAGTTTATCAAATGATTGTTTCTGAAACTGAGATAAATGTTCACTAGACAGTTTCATAACATCAGTTTCCCTTAGTTATATTTTTAAAAGGAGCACCTGAAAAAAAATGGTTTATGCATCGTTAGCTGTGTTTACAAAAGCCAGAAATATAAAGCTAGTAGGCATTATCTATCACCTTTGTATCTAGTCTAGGCATTGAAACAAAGAAGTTATTGTGTATAAATTTTGTATTCAGCTTTTTATTCTTTGTCTTCGTTTTTTAAATTGTATTGGTGTTAAAAAAATAAGTTTTGAATAATGACTCTCAACCAAACTTTGTTAAATAGTAAAGAGATGATGAATACAGTTAAGGTAACAAGGGGAGAAATTCTAGAAGGCTGTAGGATTAATTAGCAAGTTACTGAATAATGCAACAAATAAACAAACATTTCCAATCGTGATATCTTATTTAGTCTTTATTTATCCGTATTATATAGTCAATGCAAACTAAAGTGTTCAGTTAAAATTTAAAGTTTATTTTTTCCATAAATTCTAGTAATAAAAAGATTAATATTTTACGGAAAGAAAGCTATTTTAATAAGGCAAATTCTGGTTGATACATTTAGAGGTTTCAGAAATCGGAAATAAAGAATACAACTATGGTTTTTGTAATATTCAAAATTTCACAGATTTTATAAAAAAATTCTTTTGGAAAAAAATTAATTTTTTTTTGACACTTCTTACTTGGGAAAGTAATTTGAGGCATAACTTTTCATCCAATACACGGACTCTTAATTCTGTAATATGCAAATATACATATTCATAATTATTTTTTCTTGAATTTCTTTTGCTTCGCTTTGAAAATAACAAAGAAAACAAACAGTTTGTTAATCGGAATCAATATATTTTCAAAAGATTGCATGCTATTGAAAGAATAGTATCATAATTATTTCTCAAAATAAAATTAAAATTTTACATTTAGTTTTCGAACTTTTTCCATACCATCTAATTTTCTTTTAATATTAACCATTAATAACTTCACCTCTAAATTGAAATTTTGCGAGAGTTTCATTCTTTTTCATGGATTCTCAAAGAATATATTTATTAAACCAGGACATGCATTTATTTTTTAAAAGTCGCCAGTGGTAAATAACTAAATAATGATATAATGTTTATAAAATAGTTTTAATATGGTAACAGTGGTGAATATCTTTTAAAAATTGAAACAAAATTAAATTAATCTGTTGACATCCAAGATTTCGGCCTGATATTCAAACCATCTATCCAGTCAGATGACCCCTTCCTTATTATCTCTAAATTCTAGTTTAGAAACGATCATCTAAGAAAATAAATGATTCAGTACCATTACACACTTGATACAACATACAAGTTCACAATGCGGCAGTCAATGTGTTAAATAATAATTAGTATCATCGATAAAATCTTACTAATATGGTAAATAAGGTACGAATATATTACAAACTTAAAGTATCGCAACTGTCAACAAGATTTTTTTTGGGAACAATGATGCACCTAACCGTATTCATCACTATGCAAGCCCGACAACGGTTCAAAATTTAATAATTCTTCATATTGCAAAATAACCATCGGGTGACCGAGCTCCGCTCGGAGAAAACAGGTATCGAAGCTAACTCGAAGATTTAAATTTTCAATTGTGATTTATCAAAACAATACATGCCATAAGAAAATTTGTGAAATCATTGGTGAAAAGATAACCGGTTAAAGTGCACCATTGTAAACTATTCTTAACAAAGTTAGAGTTTTGGAAAGGGAACTTTTCTATACAAAGGTAAAGTAAAGGTAAAGATTGAAATGTGTTGAAGTTCAATATTTTTGACAAATTTATTTAGAAAAACCAAACATATATACATACATAAGAAACATATTATAAACCTATAACAGCATAAACATAAAACTATATTAGTTCGCCATATTGGTTATAGATACGTTACCGCTTGAAAATTTAAGTAGCCATTATGGCGAACTAATAAAGTTTGAAAATATCCTATCTGTAACTCCGAACTGCTCGATCGTAGCGCTTCAAAACCGGCGCCAATCGATTCCTCGTGGCCAAAAACCCCAGACCCACAAGTTTACCGGAGTTTATTAGTTCTGGGGCGATTTTCGACTTGGCAACCATTCCTCGTATTATAGTATTAGATATGTGTTACCAAGTGTTTAAATATAGCTTACATTTCACATTTTCTAGATCTCATTTTTCGTGATTTTTGTTTATGGGGATATTTAAATGAGAGCATCCGCAATTGTACTGCATTTAAAAACCCATATTATTTGGAATATCAGTGGAATAAATATCATTTATCATCTGCGAGTGATAAGTGATAAATCACAGTTGCTACGAAGGCACAGAAATTCGGTGCCTCCGATGATGAAGAGTTTTGCATAACACAGGAGAAATTGATGTTTCGAAAAGAATTCGAATGAATAATAACCCGAGGTAACGGAAGTCCACCTTTCGCATTTTAAGCATTCTGAATGAGGAAATAGAACTTTAAAAGGCTCTTTAAGGTTTTTGAATTCTCTTTTGAAGATCTTCGCGACTCAAAATACTTCATTTAGTGGAGTCAGTGAAAGATTATATAATGAAATATTAAGAGCTTCTTCACATAACAATTTTTTAAGAATAAGTGTGAGGAAAATATTCAACAATAACTCTTTCTTATTTTCTTGACTGTCTTTAGTCTTCTTTTATTGGATTTTACTTTTAAACTTTCATATTGTCCAAAATTAGTCAAAAATGTTTTTAAAAAAATCCATATAGTCAAAAAATGTTCTATTTTTTAAGGAACATGTAAATTGCCTGATTTGTCGAGTTTATTCTCAGGAAATTTGATTTTTTAATTCTAAACTCAATTCAACATAGAGGAGAATGAATGTGTTGAAAATTTAAATCTAAAAGCCTCCTGATTAATTTGGATCACCCTATATCAGTATAAAATATGATTTTTCACACTCATTTTTATTACTGGACAAAGTTTTAGCTACCTGCATAAAACAAATTCTTAAAAGAAAGTGAGTGGAAATATTCGATGATTTTCTTTTATTATTTTTTATGCAGTAGCTCGTTATTATTTTTTTCTCCCTTCAGGTGACTTTCCGTTGTTTTTGCTTTTGAGCTTTCAAATAGTCAAAGTAATAAAATATACCTAATAAAATGTTCCATATTTTAAGGAATACGTAAATTATCTGAAAGTCTAAAAACCTCCTGATTACTTTGGACCACTCTGTATCATAAAATATTATTTTTACATGCCATTTTTATAACTGGACAAAGTTAAAAATACTTAGCCGTTTTGATCTTCATCGTAATAGAACGCTGAGCTTCTGTTTTTGCGTCTAACGACCGAGAAAAATGTTCTTACTATTAAATTAGCAGTCTGTATAAAATAAAAGTTACTGACAAATAAAATTCCTCATAGATCACATTTTACTTACACTTCGTTCTATTCTGGATTGTAGCAAATATAAATGAGCAGAGATTTGCACTAATTATCATTTTATATTCATGACTAAGCGGACATTAAAAAGTAACATTGATTTGAGTATTTGACGAAATTATAAATTGGAGAGCTTTGGCTGTAAGGAGAAAAAACTTTTAGCATTATTATATATTTACATCTAAGTAGAGCTATAAATAAGATTTTTTTAGCTTCTGAAACACTTTATTAATACGCATGAGATTCCTGTTATAATTTATGCTATCCGATCAGTTATAAACACATCAAAGGATCATTAACTTTATTACAGTTCGGTTAGTATCTTCTAATATATAAATATTAATGCATGCTCATAAACTGAATAAATTCCGAACTGAAAATAAGTATCCATCTTGCACAATATTTATGTCTTACTTCAGAGCAAATATTCATACATAATTATATTGCTTTCATCATTTTTTCTGTTAATTAGATGGTTCTTACTTTTTTTTATTTTATTGATAAATAATCCCTAAGCAAGAATAAATAAAATATAAATCAAAATTCAATTATATTAAAACTAAAATATAGCGAATGGCATCAGAAGATTTTTAAATTAAACAGCAATTAATTATCAGATGTTCCTATGCTGGCAATATCCTTTTAAAGGATATTAATATAATGCCAAGTCATGGATAAAGTCGCATCCTTTTTAGTTATTGACATTTTTATTCCATTTTTCTAACGAAATTTCACAAAGTACATCAGAAAATTTTTGAAAAAACATGTACACTTATTAGAATATTAATTTTAATGAAATGTTTTTTAAATATTTCTTTGTAATAACATTTATGTCAAAGATATTTATTTTATTTGTTATATTATATTATTGTTATTGTTATATTATAAATAAAGCTGCATATTTGTTTATTACTTATATTTTCATTCCATTCTTCTATCAAAATTACTTCAAACACAGCAAGTAAGTCATAAAAATCATAGAATTAAAATTAGTGAAAGTTATTAGAACATTTTTAAATGAAATAATTTTCTAACCTATTTGATACAGCTATAGGGCAACTTCAATTTCAAAGACAATTTTATTTTTCTCTATTACTGAACAGTTTTTATTGTTATGTCATAAATGAGGTCGCATATTTTTTCATACAGCACTTTGATACATTGTTATAGACATAATTCGATAAAGTATATTTCAAAATTTAATGACACACAAAATAATGTATTGTGAAAGTTATTAGCTAATTTTTAAAGGATTTTCTAATTTTTTTGCGATAACCATGTAGCCATTTCGATGTCAATTTTTTGTCAATAGCTAAATATGATTTTATAGTTATTACAAAATATTATACATATTGTTTCATACAGAACGTTAATAAATTGTTATAGACATAATTCGATAAAGTTTGATGCTAAATTTAATGACACGGAATAATATATTGTGAACATTCTTAAATAGTATTCTAATTTCTTTGAGATTTGTATGAAGTAACGATTTCAAAATTTTATTTTTCTAGATCAATGAGTAGTTTTTATTGTTGCGTCATAAATGAGGTCACATATTGTTTTATTATCGACATTCTCATCCCACGCTTCTCTCTAAATTACGTGAAATATCTCAGAAAAGCCATAAAAATCCTCACGTTCTACAATCAGTGACAGATATGCTACCATCATTAGCACCAGGTTCTTCTGTTATGCTGCCATTTCCAGTGTTGGAAAATATTACCAAACTTCTTTCCATTGACGAAAAATCGTGTTCAGTTGCTTAAATCACTCACATATTTTATTATTTTTAAAGTAATATTTTTTATTACTTTGATGCTGACGTCACAGGGGCTTTATTAAAATAATAAGCATTAGTCAACCTTAAGGAGAAATTCCTTTAAATGGTATTCTATATTTTCACTTTCGCTAGTTATTTGATTTTTTCACTAATTAATTTTAGACATCTAGTTTTAAAATTTAGAAAGCAATATTTTAATAAGTAATTATAACCAAACTAATTTCTATATGAAATATACAGTTTATTTTGGGAACATATTTTTGTAATAATATAGACCAGGTAAATATTTTTAAAGTAATTTTTTAACGCTAACGTCAGATGCATTTTCTTCGAAAATTCAGCATTCACCAATTAAGTTCGGAGAAAAGACACTAAATAGCATTCTGCATTTTCACTTTCACTAGTTATTTGATTTTTTTTCATTAATTAGTTTTAGAGATCTGGTTTAAAAATTAAGAAAGGATTATTTTAATCATTAAATATCACTAAACCGCGTTAAAAGTGTCTCTTATTTTGTAATAAAATAGATCAGGTAAATGTCTTGAAGTAGTTTCTTCATGATGCTGTCAGATGCATTTTGTTCAAAAATTAAACATTCGTCAATTAAATTATTACGAAATACATTAAGTAGCATTTTGCATTTCGATTTTCCCTAGCTATTTGATTTTTTTCATTAATAACTTTTAGAGATATGGTTTAAAAATTTAGAAAGAAATATCTTAATCAGTAATTAATGGCAAGCTTATTTCTGAGTTAAAAATGTCTCTTATTTTAGAATTATATATTTAAAACAAAACTGACCATGTAAATGTTTTCAAAGCAGTTTTTCTTTCAGTCTTGGCGTCAGATGCACTTTGCTTAAAAATTATGCATTCCTCAATTAAATTATGATAAAATACATTAAGTAGTATTTTGCATTTTCACTTTCACGAGTTATCTGATTTTTTCATTCATTAATTTAGAGATCTAGTTTAAAAATTTAGAATGAAATATTTTAAACAGAAATTATCACTAATCTTATTTCTGCGTTAAAAATATCTCGTATTTTCGAAGTATATTTTTTAATAAATATATCAGGTAAATTTTTTCAAAATAGTTTTTTTTTTTTTTTTTTTTTTTTAATTTCGATACTGGATTCAGATGCATTTTGTACAAAAATTAAGAATTTGTCAATGAAGAGAAAATACATTAAATAGCATTCTCATTTTGACTCTTAATAGTTATTTTATATTTTTTTATTATTTAGTTTTTGAGATTTTGTTTTCAACGACAGCTTACTTCTAATAAAAATTAAGAAAGAAAATTTTTTAATCATTAAATAGCACCAAACTTATTTTTATGTTCAAAATGCCTCTTATTTTAAAAGCATTTATTTAAGTAAAGTATAGAATTTATTTTAGCTGACTAAAAATTAAGATTGATTTTTCTGACAGAAAATTAAGATGCTTTTTTTTATTTAATTGTATATTTTTTGAGTTTGCACATTGACAGGTTAAGAATTAAAATTTCACTAATAGGTGAGTTAGTAAATTTGTTGATGTAGTTAAATTTCAATAAATAAAATATAAAGTTCCCGAAAGGTAAAATATATTCAAATATATTCGGGAAGAATGATGTTTCTCCTATTTTCAATTTATATTAAGCGCTGTTTGTGGATGCTAAGCATTTTTACATTCAGATGTTCTGACATATGAAGACGGATAGTTTTCATTGAATAGTAATCTGCGGTTTTAAGTTGACTTTGATGATATTTATCACATGTTGTTGAAGACAAATGAAAGTTTAAGGTTAACTTTAAAGAGCCCAAAAATAACTATAATAGTAACTATGATTTTAGTGCTTTTCATTTATTTCTGTGAATTATGCCTAAAAAAGAATTTTCGCACATTTGAAAAAACGATGTTCATTTTATTAATATATTAATTTTTCACGGGGTTCACTTTTCTCTTCTTTAAAATTAAAAAAAAATAGTATGATATTTTTAATATTGTTCTAATTGTTATGATGAAATGAAAACTAAATGTAGCACACCATCAAACTAATCGAAATTCATTATCATAAGCAATAATAGAAAATGTTAAAATGTCTTTGTTAAAAATACTATTTTACCCATTAATTGATAGTATTTTTTTATTTCAAATATTCTATAATATATCAAACTCGGTTGTCTATTATATTTCATAAATGATTTTGGAGAATTATGTTTTAATTTTTTTTAAAAATATTTAAGGAAATTTATTCACATCGTCTAAAGTGTATTTACGATCTTGAAAACAAAGTAACCAAGTTACACATTGTCAAAATAATATATCTTTTGGAATTTTAGTCATATAACTAATCATGTGCAGAATAAATTTATTGGAACACCTTTCATTAGTGCTAGTTTTCCCGTTTTTTAGAATTTTTGAACAATGTTCAATTTTCAATAGGAGTAACATTCAAACTTTCATTGAATTTTTTCGCTAATTAGCAACTACAATTTTTTTTTCGTAAATATACTACTCGCATCACGTTTTGCATGAAATAATTAATACATTTTAATGCAATAATTAATTGTAACTATTTGTATGAAAGAATAATTATCCTTCCTCATAATTTTTTTTTCTGAATGGCATTTTAGAAAATTAACAAATTGCCCGAATTTTCGAGCCGTGACAACTAAAAAAGAAAAATCGAACATTCAATAAAAAAATCCTGTTTTTGTCAAATCGACAAGAAGTGAAGCCAAACTTTATAAATTGCCGTTGAGAAGAGGCAGAAAAGAAATTAAGAAAAATGAAAAAAATATTGAGATAGTGAATTCGATTTTTTGGACAAGACTAAAAATAATAGGACCAAACTTTGAAACGTTGAAAAACAACTCGACATTCTTTTTTATTCAAATCACTCAGTTGTGTGTTCAATTGGCTATCAAAGACTTGTACAGTCATTTGTTGCTTAACCGTAAACCTGGTCGGTTTATCCGTATACATTTTATTTTTGAGGTCAAATATTGTGTTGAATTCCTTATGAGTATTTCTGATTTTTTTCTTGCTTCTCGAAGTATAAACTTTTTATTTACCAACAAGTACTCAAGGCTTACTTGTTGTAGGTCAGTTTACATATGAGAGTAGAATAAATTTCAAATATACGGAAATAGGCACCAATGCAGAGAAAAATGGGGAAAACAAGTAAATACACAAATATAAACAAAAATATAACAATATTGCTTACATACTAACATAAACATTCAATAGATGACATAAAACAATCGAAAAAGCATGATCAAATAATAATATTAAAACACTCAAGATACAGATATAAAAGTATATATGCAAATACACTGATGGAAAAAAAATGCCAACACTAGGAAGGAGCTGTGCTAGATAAACGAAATTTGGTAGGCGTGTTTATACATCTGAAAAATGATGTCGATTCAAATTTCGAGCTACGCGCGTAAGTGTGGCGCTAATAGCGACAATATGAACATGCAAATGGGGTTTGCTTTAAATAAGCGCTGTAAGGTTCGTGATCGTTATTTACAGTTGAGATTTGACGTAGTGGGTTAATGTTAGTCAAGGATGCTTTTAAGAAGACGAAGAAGCCATTATCAACAGCTCACTGAGTTTGAACGAGGTCGAGTTGTAGGGCTACGAGAAGATGGGTTTTCTTTCCGCGATATTGCTGAAAGACTTGGGAGGAATGTATCCACTGTGCATGAGTATTTGCGGCAGTGGTCAAGGGAAGGTACGGCCTCAAGAAGTACGGCCACGTGGTACTACTGAGAGGGAAGACCGTCGTATTCGGCGTATGGCTGTGGCTAATCGTACTGCGTCTGCAGCTGAAATTCGAGCTGCAGTTGGCACCACAGTGACACCACAAACTGTTACAAATCGGTTACTTCAAGGACAACTCCAAGCCAGACGCCCTGTACAGTGCATTCTACTGACTCCAAACCACTACCGTTTGCGACGTGAATGGTGTCAAGCTAAAGCTCATTGGAGGACCGAGTGGATATCTGTTGTGTTTTCTGATGAAAGCCGGTTCTGCCTTGGTCGCAGTGATAGCCGTTTGTAGGTTAGAAGGAGGCCAGGTGAATGCCTGCTAGTGACCTGTCTGTGGCCTAGACACACAGGGCCTACTCCTGGAGTTATGGTTTGGGGAGCAATTTCGTATGACAGCAGGGACACTCTCATGGTTATCCCACGCACCCTGACTGCAAATTTGTACGTCAGTCTAGTGATACAACCTGTTGTGCTGCCATTCATGAACAGCATTCAAGGGGGTGTTTTCCAACAGGGTAACGCTCCCCCTCATACCGTTGTTGTAACCCAACACGCTCTCCAGAGTGTCGACATGTTGCCTTGGCCTGCTAGATCACCAGATCTTTCTCCAATCGAGCACGTATGGGACATCATTGGACAACAACTCCAGCTTCCTCCACAACCAGCATTAACCGTCCCTGCATTGACCACCCAATGCAACAGGCATGGAACTCCATCCCACAAACTGATATCCGACACCTGTACGACACAATGCATGCACGTTTGCATGCTTGCATTCAAAATTCTGGTGGTTACACCGGTTACTAATGTACCAACATTTCACATTTGAAATGGATCTTCTCGCTAATGGCTCTACCTTTGATCTGGAAACTTTAATCAATTAAATATGTTACCTAGACAAATGTATTCCTAAAATTTCATTACTGTTCAATAATTTTTTCTTGGTGTTGGGATTTTTTCCCATCAGTGTTTATGTAGGCAAACGCATTGAAATATAGTTTTAATAATAAGTGGTAAATTACTTTTAATATATGTACAAAATGAATGAAAGATTATTCAATCTGTACAAAAACAGATAAATGAAGGGGGCATTCTATATTGTTCTTTAGTGATTTCTAAAATTGAGGTTAAATCTAAAATGAAACTTCTATAAATAGATAATAAATATATACTAATAAGGAAACGTTAACGATATAGACATAAATGAAATTCCAAGGAAATTAATAATTCTGTTGATAAAATTTCAGTAATTAACTTATAGAGATACATATTTAATTGCAAGATTTTTTTTCTTAACTGGAAACTATGAAATATTTTTATATGCTCACCGTACATATGGAATATTAAAATAGATGACGTGTAATTAGATGCTAGATTAGCAGGCACAATTTAGTCTTTAATTGTATTTTATCAAGTACCCGAGCTTCCAAGAGCATCCATGTTGGTAATGTATGGAGTAGAATAGATTTGAAGGTATTGAATTAAAACGGCTTTAATATTTGTTATTATTCCATTCATAAAGAAACAAATATCTTTTTTAGATAATGGAAATAAAGCAAAAGTCATAACTATATTTATCCAGTAATTAATTAGAGGGATGATGTACGAATTTAAGATAAACCTTTTCAAATGTCGAAAATAAGTCTACAAAATTTCGTTTCAGAATCAAATGAAGCGATATTTTCTTTCAATTTTTACCCCTTGAGGTGTGTTTGTTTATTTCACAACTTTGAGCATTATTTAAGTGCTACTATAATTAATTCAATGTGTAAAATATGTAAAGAATTTTATTATATTGGTGTCTTTTTTTCTGTATCTCAATTTTTACATTTTATTCAGTTTTACATATATTATTTATTTTTATAAAAAAAGAAGCAAGTATATAAAACAAGAGTTGACAAAAGGACTTTAATACCGAATCAAAGTAAATATGTTTTAATACGAAATTATTACTACAGATTTTTAACAGAATCTATTACATGACAGATCCTCATATTTGAAGAAAAGTTTATGTAGTATTTTTTCACAGCATCCACAACATTCCACAAACATCTTCCTTCTTACATCTCAGCACCCCGGGTAATTTTTTTCATCTCAATAACATGCAGATTTTAAATAATATTTAGCATTAAACGTGATTACCATAGTATTAAGAAATTATATTACAAATTTATTCTTAAAAGATACATCCTGCCATTTAAATATGGATAAGAGATCTGATATCATTGAGATTTGAACCGAAAAAAGAACAAGCCCCCTACGAAAAGCTTCTAATACCCGTTAAAAAGCTGCATTTTTATTGAGAATAAATCGGAAAATATTGAATGATTCGCTTAAAGTTACAATAGTGTAAATATTGTAGGTATTTACCAGCACATAATTGGATCAAAACACCTAAACCCCCAAACTCGCCACGGAATCTAAATCCATCTAATTATAATGGTACCTCATCCTGAAACTAATGACACTACACAAAGAGTAAGAGTCTTTACGATAAATAACGTATGTTTTAAGACACAAAAATCTGTTCAGTAAGATAGATGGATTAAAGTGATATTTAAGAGTCAACTTTAAACTTAACAATCCAAAATATATCACGAATTAATATTAATGCTTAAAACTTGCATTCACACACAGACACAAACACAGCATGATTTTTGAAATAAATGTCATTAATGGAAATAGAATTCTTAAAATCCATACATACGCATTAGTTATGGGAAAAACATTAATGCTTTAATCAGTAAATAATGAAAAATGCGTAAGAAGAAAGTCGGCATTAAAAGAAAAATAATGTATAATTTTTATCAGAATTCTATGTGTTTTAGTTTATAGTTTATTTTATTTATCTAATTTAAAATGATATAATTTGATATCAAAGTTTTTATATTCTTTTAAAATTGTTTTTTGCCGAATCTTTCTCAATTTAAGACCATAAAAACTATGCTGTTACCCTATTTCCAGTCTAAAAATTTAAATATATATATATTTATTAATAAGTAGGATAGATTGAGGTAGCATCGTTAACAAAACATAACTTTAAATCATCATGAATCCACACTTCCTCTCAAATGTTTTGCATAGTCGCCAAATTTCTAGTTCATAAATACTGAGAATTAAAACATTCGTCCCCACATCAGCCTGATTTCATTGATTCGCTGTTAATTTCGACACTCTGACATTAAAAGTCACGGCTCGGATTTCACGGATCGTTTCCATATTCATATGCAACAATAGCTGCAGAGATAAGCCGATCAGCGCCAAACCTGTGGTGACTCTATACAGAAACTGTGACAAAGGAAAAGGAAGTTGTGGATGCATCTGATAGTGTTGGAAACCTCATTCTGCTCAGTACCACGACTTTTCATCTGAATAAATTGTGAAGGGGACATCCACTCATTAAAATCGAAGTATGGCAAGTGGTTTTTCGAAATATGAATGTACAATTAGAAAGTTCTATTAGTAGGGATAGGTTTGTTCTGGAATAGAAAGCAGGATTTAGTGAAATAATTTATCCAAAAGACCCAAATTATTGGCAAGAAATGGAAATATTTTTTTCGCTTTTTAGCGTATTTAAGCACTAAATATGAGACGCTAGATTTTATTTAAAATTTGACGGACTATAAAATATGGACATAAAAGGGATATTTCTGTTTTTTTTAAGTAACAAAAATATTGTGTAAACTTAGATATATAAATTGACATAATTATCTTGTAGATTTTAGCTTTCCTCATTGATGGTTATTAGTTTTCTGATCATATGATCAATGCGAGATTCTTTTAATGCTACCTTGAAGAAGTCGATATGTGTGTGTGTGTTTGTGTGTGTGTGTGTAAGTGTGAAACTACGATTTAAAGATGACCACATTTACTCCCAACTGGCTTAATGGTAAACATTTTGCTTCGAAACAGAAGGATTTCCTCTAAAGCCGATTCCACTGAATAACGAGGGCCACGGTGGCCCGGTGGTAAAGTCTCGGCTTCGGAACTGGAGGGTTTCAGGTTCGAGACTCGATTCCACCGAAGAACCGTCGTGTGAGGGGGTCTGTTGCACGTTAAATCTGTCAGGCCAAATGTCCTCCCGCTGGTGTGGCGTGGTGTGGAGAGGGGGGTGCCAGTTCAAGTGTCGTCCTCGTCATCTGACCGTGGTTCAAAATTACGAGGTCCGTCCCAAAATAGCCCTCGTGTTGCTTTAAACGGGACGTTAATATAACTAAACTAAACTAAAACAAACTAAACCAATGAATACCGAGGTGTAAGGGTCTGGTGCAGGCCAATACCATCTTGACCAAATATCCCAAATGTTACCACGGTTTTAACCCTGATATATGGAAATCACCATCTCATCATCTAAATGGGTTTTAAATGACAAGATTTGTCCTCAAAAATCACTGGTGTATTTCCATCAGGATGCTAATATAGCTAAAACTAGTCT
>JAPMOQ010016056.1:1015536-1043395 GCA_026543055.1 Argiope trifasciata | reverse complement strand
ATTGAGCTTTCTCTGATAATAAAGTTTTATGCGTGTATAGGCGCAACAACAATATAGAATTCAAAACATTGACAAAAAAATATTTTTAAGAATGAGAAGGTACGCCATGAGATTTCTTTAAAAAAAGAATTAAAAATGATTGACAACTCTACATTTGTTTAACAAAATACCACATAAGTTTTTAGACCATTATTAGTTAGAAATTTCTAAATTTAAATAATATTTTTATAAAAATACTAATATTTTGGCAACTGGAATATAACTTTGTATCATTTTCAGCGGTATATTTCATCTTACAATTTGATTCTGAATTTTCTCACAATGCATCCCATTGAAATTTAATTCTATAAGCTCAGATTCACCCGTAACAGACAAAGCCCAGTTTCGGGTGTTTTCGGCCTCATAGCTAAAAAAGGGGAAAATGTAATACGTGCAATAAATTACTCATATGAAAGATGCAACTCTATTCTGTGGTCATGTGTGAAATATTTTAATAGTTTTTAATTCATTTGAATTCACATATTATTCATACTTATAAACTAGTTTTATCATTTCATGAAATATTTTACCAGCAGTTTTGTTCCTTGTTAAAAGCTGTTTTAGAAAAAAAAAAACATTAATAATATTTGCATTGCACATTTTGGGATATATACAATAAGTAAGGAATTTTTTCCCTCATTAAAAGGTGGATTAGAAAAATATTCTTAATAATATGTGCATTGCACACATATTGCACAATGTAAAATGTATAAAAAAGTAATTTTTCCCTCGTTAAAAGTTTCATTAGAAAATTTTTATTTATAGTATGTGCATTGTACATACATTGCACAATATGTATCATAAGTAAGTCAATAATACAGTATTTCCGATCCATCCGAAGACACACGGATAATAAATATCATATGACCAGACCGCCGCAACAACAGCACTGGCAAGAACTGTAGTTTAGTTCTAAGGCCATCAATGGCCACGGTGCAACCCTCCCCTTAAGAAGTACGTCCTGTCACGAATGGGAGGATCAGACCTTCGTCTTTTTGTTTAATCAATAGGGTGGCGAGAACCAACCACCACGCCAGAAGCATTTCATGTTCATCACGAGTTGATGCATATAGTATCTAACAAAATATAATTATTATACTACAAATGGAAGCTGAATTAGATGACGGATTATTCAGCTAGTGAAGAAAATAATTCAACTATGCCATGTGACTACATTAAGCTTCGAGTGGGCGCGGCCGTCATACCAACATAAAAGGTCGAGCGCATTTCCCACATACGCTTTAGTAAATTGTAAATTTTCAAAAGCGTAACTATTAAAATTATATTATAAATAGTGTAGGATTAATAACTACAATCACTTTAAATATTTGTTACTTAAAAAGAAGCAGAACCTATATAAACATATATATCAATAACAATAAAAATGACCATGGATTAAATGAATTGATTTAAAAATAATATAAAAATTGTTGATATTTTGACAGAAAAATTTGCATATAAAATATAGAAGTGCAAAAATACAGAATGTATGTATAAAAAGGAAAAAGTAATTGAAAGTTAGATATGAAAAGGTAGAAAATAATTTCATTGTTACTTCATTGCAGCGTTGAAATTTGAGCAGATGTGTTTAGTGTGTTCCAAACATATAAATTTCTGTCAAATATCACAACTGAACTTCGTGATTCTAGTTCTCTTTTCTTTTTGACGGGGTTTTTACTCTGAAGCCACATCTTCCAATTCAATGCCTAGTTCGGCTTTTCTCTTTAGCACCTTTAATTTTAGCTCTCTTTTTAGAGATGTGGGTGCTTTTTTTCAACATTTTCCTTCGTAAGTGCATTTTCCAACTTTCTCCAGTCTAAAACAATACGGATTTATTTGTAAAATCGTACAAAATCAGATGTGACAAAAACTTACATGGGCGGTCGCGCGTATCTTTAAAATACAAATATCTGATCGGTAGTGACCTATTAACACCACAAACCTTAGTAAGTGACCACTGAGGTGACCACTTAGTAGTATACCACTGAAAGAGGTGAAAGGGAGGGGAGCAAATAGCCAAGGACAGGCGTTCCCAGTGCCACCAGATCTGAAGGTATAAAACGAAATTCATCTCTAGTGTATCTCTCACATACGCGAGCCCGCTGGAATGTTAAGAAATTTATTTATCCTATGAACATAACAGTTGTATCACACTATGCTCGAAGGAAAATGTTCGAAAAATTGGATTTTAAAAACATTAAAACTATAGTTTTTAGGTGCATAAACACGAATGAGCTAAGGAATGAGAATATTAAAGTTCAGGAGATGCTCTTGTAAAAATCATCTTGTTTAGGATTTCGTATGATTAGTAAGAAATTATTAAGAAAACTGACTGGAATGAAGTTAAGGAAACTGATAGACTTAAGGCATCTGACTACGTTAAAAACACTGGTTATCGACCAGTGGCGAATTTTTTTATTGCTATTTCTTGTAGTTCATAATTTTCTCTTTCCAAATAGTTTTATGATTCCTAGGAAAAGGAAGGCCTGAACTATCACCTAAGAGAATTTTAAGTAAAACATATTTTTCAGTTAAAATTTAAATTTAAATCCAATTTTCACAAAACTTTTATTTTCATAAATATTCTCCATCGTTAATATGATATCTCAAACACTAATAGAGTTATTTACATGAAAATTCCAACTTATGTTTTAAATCATATGGGCAATGAAATGAACCAAACGTCTTATTGCTGGTGAAATACTTTTTTTAAACTTATAAGTGTTTTTAGGAGAATTAAGTTGTGAATTTATGTAAAAAATGCATATATACGTATATTTTCATCCATTACTTTTTTGCTTCTAAAAATATTTCTTAAATTTTGGTTCATTTCATTCACATTATATTCTGTAGCTTGTGTACAAAGAAAAATAGGATTGCTGCATCACAATTTTGTGTATAGTATTGACCGTTTTGGCAAATTTTTATTAGAATTTATTATACATTTTCCTATTTCTAAAAATATATCCTATTTTCATATGTTTTGAACTTATAGTATTTTGTACAAACGATAAAAATATGAGCATAAATGAAATGCAAAATGGAATTGCATTGAAATTAATTATATTGTTGGTGAAATTTCAATAATTAGGTGATAAAGTGCATATTATTTAATGGCAAGATTTTATTTCATAATTTTAAACTATGAAATATTTTTTATATGCTCACTTTGCATATGGAATTTTAATATTATATCTCAAAAGATGAATCTATTCCGAACATCGGCTTCGTAGGAAATGCTAAAGGTAATTCTAGCTTTTTCTCTGCTACTGAGGAAGACAAAGGACTTGTAGGTATGGAAGAGGAAATGCTAGGAATAACTTTTCTTAAGCTAGTAGTTTCCTCTATACTAAAATAGACTGCATTAGGAAGCATCTAACATCATTCTTTTCGATACTTCGATTGAATAAACTGGCCTGAATGGCGCACATCATATGTTTCCGTTGCGATTAAACATACAGAGATCAAATTTGCGAAATATTTTTTTTAAACCAAACTGTATTAAAATACTACACTTATAGTTACAATATCTCGTGTAATACTTGATATGTTTAATTCTAAAGATAACTTTTTTCCCTCTGCTTCTGAAGAAGACACTGGACTTGTTGGTCTGGATGGGGAAATGCGCGGAATAACTTTCCTTTAACAAGTAGTTACTTCCTTCAGTGGAAACTGTTTGTAAGGGGTGTTTTTTCCCCTTTTAAAGTTTATGCGCGTTGGGGATTCAAAGATTGTTTTGAAATTCTTTAACAGCATTTTTTTAAGTTGGAAATATTTCAAATTGAAATTTTATGCTTGGATTATCAAATGTCAAGTAAAGAACGATGATATGGAAATAAATGGAGCATGAAAATAAATATAATAGCTTAAATAATACGAATAAGAAAACGAATAGTTGCTGAAGAAATTTTAAGTTCATTAAGTAATACATAAAGAAGAAGATTATTAATTTTTCTGACTGTTTAATTTTTAAATGAAGTAAATGTAATAATAAAATTCCTTGATCAAATCTAAATCGAAGATAAATTGTTTGAAATTGCAGTTTGGAGAGAAGTGCACAGGTGTATGAATTTACTATTCTAACCACTTTGTGTGCTGTTGTAATTATTTACTACCAACTACTATTTGTATTCTGCTGTTTCTTTTATGTTTTGTGTATTGATTGTGTTCTAATACGCATCGTTATCTGTTATTCAGATCAGTTGTCTGTGCCTTCATACACCAACTACAGCGAACCAATCGAGTTTATCGAATTTTTTTGCTGATAATTACTTCCCGTAAAAATATATCTACATTAAAACTATTTTTTACTATTTTTTATGAGAAAAAATTCCCAAGTTATATTTCTGTATTTTTTTGTTAGTTGATATGTATGTAAACTCAAGATTAAAAGAAAATTAAGACTTATACAATTTTGTATGAGTGCAATTTGATTTTTAAATCAAATTTATGCATATAAATTGATGTTTTGGATCAGCCAAGTAAAATTAGTTCAATAATAATATATTACGATGAATAACACAAAAAGAAAATTGATCAAATAAAATTTGTGTTGACATTTTAACTCTAAAACGACTGAATGAATCGAGTTTTGGAACTAACTGATTAGATTAAACTAAAATTTTAACATATTTTTCATGTAAAAATCTTACAACTGTTGTAAAAGTATATCAACAAGAGATGTAAGCAAAACAATTGCATGTCATTTCTGCTTGTTTCGGTATATTTTTTTACTAATCGTTATTGTTGACTAATTACCATGTAGAAATAATGATAATGGATGATAAAAACTTCTATTAAATATTTTATGTAACCTTCAATTTAATTCTTCATATATTTCTTAATTCTCCTGGTCATCTTCCTTTTAATATATGCGACATAATAAAAAATCCTAAATTCCCTTATTTTTCGTTCAATATTGAAGTTTTTTTTTGTCTATAGCATGTGATGGTCTCAGCTTTTACTCACTTTTTAGGTCACTCATGATATTATATCTTTTTAGATATAATACCTATTCGTTCCTTAAGGACCGTCACTTATGTATCACTGTGCAAAAGTACGAGCTTTTGCTCTCATTTGCTCAATAAGCATTGGTTTAAGTGTAAGATTTTGGCCTTTAATGAGGAAGAAAAATTCTAAGATTATCCGACCTTTTTCTGTTAGTCGGCTAATTGATTTTCCCTTAATTGCTTACGGAACACCAATTTCAGCTTTGGTTGTAGAAAAAAAAAGATTGAAGAAAAATTTATTTTACTTCGTAATTAAGATTACTAGTTTATTCTTACTGTTGTAAGTTTTATTTATTTCTACGGAATTTTTAAATAAAATATTGAATGTTTTTTTAACTTTCTTCTTGATTTTTAAAAATAAAATGGAAAATAATTTGATAATTGAACTTCTGTTTTTATAGCCGTTCTTATCTCTGTTATCCTTCGAGTTAAAGTAAATGTACCATGAAGAAAATCCGAAATTTATCGTGACATTTTTTTTAAATTACTGACATTTATACTGTCTACTTTATAATGCATGTTCTTTTATAAAATTCATCTAAATACAGAATGAGAAATACTTACAAGTTTGAATCATTCAGTGAAATATATGACACATGTAAAACATCTGACCATGAGTTTAGGAAAAATATTGCTTTCTATTGAGATATTTGAGCAGAAAACATTTACTGCCGTATAAATTTGACTTTTAAAAATAGTTCAATCGTTATAGCTATATTATATATATATATATATATATACATACATATCTGTGTGTGTGTGTTTAAATCTATTTTAATATATTTTAAATAGATTATAAATTTTTTATATTTAAATCTATTTTATTTTTTTTAATTTGCATGTTTATACAATCAAACAGCGATTACAAAAATATTAACTTAAGTTTTGACTGCATTTTAGTGTGTTTTTTATGACAGAGTTTTATTTTATTATATTACTAGCCGCCTTTGGCGACCAACTGGTTCGCCATGAGTAATGCGTTCTAAAATTTTCAATTAAATCACGTATTCATTAGCCTTGAAATAATTTCTGGCCAAAATTAATTAATAAATTATTAATTAATTAAAAAATTAATTAAACCAAAATTGGCCTGAAATTAATATTTACTGTAAGATGATGGACGGAAAGTTTTAAAAGAACGTGTTTTCCTAATAATATTCTTTAATTTTATAAATCAGTCAGTTTTAATGATTGATTTAGAAGATTGATTGATGTAGCAACTTTTATTTAAAATATTAATAAAAATATTTTGTAAAATATGGCCCACAGAGCAAAGTATGAAGAAATCTAAAACTCATAATTCATAAATGCATAATTGGATTCAAGCCACATAAAATGCCACATAAATTCAATCAGGTTTATCGTAAATAAAGAGGATTTATTAAATTAATGATATAGATATTGCAAACAATCATAGAATCCTTTGCTTTGCATTTATTTTTTTAGAAAATATCACATTTTATACTTCTTTTTTTATCCAGTCATGTGCTAAAAGTTGCATTTCTTTAGAGTTTTTTGGGATGATAGTTTTCTTTAATTCGAACCTCCAGCACTCTTTTATTTTATCCAGTCACGTGCTAAAAACATGGTTAAAATATTTCTTTAAAAATTCGTTAAAAATAGAAGTTTCAGCTATAAATTAAAAAAAACTGATACCAGTAGAAAGCTAATTTTTTATCTTTAAATTGATATAAAAATTATGTTTGTGCAATAATAATTTTGGAAGTTATAGCGGAAAAACGTCGAAATTTCTCTTAAAATTTAATTAATTCAAATTATAATTAAAAATTCGAAAAAAGAGCTGCGAGGTGCACATTCCCGACCTGCAAGGTATACATGTACCAACTTTGGTAGCTGTAGGTCCAACGGTCTGGCCTGTAGAGCGCCAACACACACACACACGCACACACACACACACACACACATTGAGCTTTATTATAAGTATAGATATAGATATAGATTACTGTATAACATGTATGCTAGTTAGAAAAACACTTGTGAACATTATTCTAATATTTCATTATTGATTACTTACTTTGAGTAATCGATATTTCATTATTGATTACTTGCTTACGACTTTTTTATGTTTTCAAATAAAGCGAATTGATAACGTATAGTATCAGTTCATTTTATTTGAAAAATATCTGAACTTATTTAAAGTCATCTCATCTAATTAGGGATTTTAAAGAATTGTAGGCCGGAGAATAAAAAAGCTATTTTCAAAAATCTCTTCTTTAAAAACTTTTGCTTATGAAAAAATTTAAAAAGCTTAACACTGTAACTATATAGTTCGGAAAATAAAAACTAATGTGAGATAATGTCCTTCAAAATTTCTTTATAAAAAATAGTCATATTGGTTACAACTGATATGATTATTTTGAGGTTGGTTGATTGGTTGGTTTTATTGGTACTGTGGTGACTTCTTAATAAGCCAGTAACAGCCAGTTGACACAAGCGATAGTGCCATTTGATCTATCGGCTGTTACTGGCGTTTTAAGATGTCACCACAATACAACAGCCAGAAAAGGCTCTGATACATAAGGCGACATAAGGCAAACATAGCATAAAAATTCAAAAAGAAAATAATAAAACCATAGATAAAAAAAATCAATGCTAAAACCATAAAAAAATACGACGATTGTTTAGAAATATTTTCGATAAGCTGAGAAAAACCAATTTTTTAAAACTTTTTTGTGCGGTTATTTCCCCAAAAGCGCACACATGAACAGGGACAAGGAGTTAAGAAACCGTAAACGATGAAGATTAAAATTGGGGCATTCAATAAAAACATGACGAATCATTAACATCACCTTGCATTCCGAGTATTGGTCATTTTGAGATCAAAATACTCAAATTAATCCTTTATATCAACAGATCTGATCAAGATTCTCAAAATGATCAACTAATTACTTAGTCTTATGAAATGTCGTAATTGTATTCCTAACCCAGAAACAAAAATGAGAGATAACGGACGTGATAAATTTAATAATATCAAGACATGGGAGACTTCCCAAAAATTATTTGAACTGTTTCAGTGAAATAAATACGCCGGTAGTAGAATTTGATTATCATTATTTATAGGAAATATAGAAGTTACAGAATGAAGAAACAATATAAAAGAGGAAAATAGTGATTTAAGTGCAGTACTAATGGTGGCTAAAAATCTGAAAACATTGACAGCCATTACTTAAAAAATTAACAGATTTTTACCTCATTTCGAAAGTTTTAGTGTTTCTCTTTCTCTTATTCTGGAGGAGATATTATAGGAACATTGACAGCAAGCATTAGAGGAGCATACTTTCCTTAAGTGGTGGCCTCGTTTAACAGGATAAGTTTAGAATAAGATGAACAGGAATAAGTAAATAAGCTTCCCTAATAAAAAATGTCATCTTTAGTAATAAATAACATTATTCTAATAATTTAGACTATTTTTTATTATTACTGCATTAAAAAGAAGTTTTTACCATATTTTTTTCTATAATAAGGCATATATTCTATGAAAGATGCTTATTTCATCATCTACCAAAGTATTAGAAAAGAAACAAACAGGCTTAGACATTCCAGACACATTCTACCAGACACGATGTCGGCGAAAAAGACCGAAGTACTTAATCCCGACTTTTACGATCCACTCGTGCAATTTAATTAGATAAATGTATTCGGAATATCGACTACAGAGGAAATGCTAAAGATAACTCTTTCCTTCTCTCTGTTTAAGACAGGACTTGTTGGTCTGGGAGGGTAAATGCGTGGAATTACTTTTCTTTAACAAGCAGTTCCCTCTATACTAAAATAGACTGTAATAGGAGGCATCGAATATCATTCTTTTCGATACTTCGATTGGTTAAACTGACCTGAATGGCACATATCATATGATTCTATTGGTGTTAAACATTCAGAAATCGGATTTGCAAATAATCGTTTTTCTCAATCAATCTTTGTCAAAATACTACACTTGAAGTTACAAATCCCGTGCAAAAGTTAATGTGTTTAATTTATTGTATTGTTGAATTTTTGCGTTTGTTTGTTGATTGAAATATAGATTGACAGATAATCATTTAATCATTGGATTTAATACACGAATTTTATTGAAGTCTATACTATAGATGTTAAATACGTACATCGAACTAGCTCTTTTCGTTTTTTAAAAAAATATTTTGTTAAAATACATTTAAAATGTAGTACGCACACATTTCTCTAAGCAAAATGTTTTCGACATTTGATGAAAATTTGCAAATAATTAATCTGGCTTGTAAACCATTTATATAGTTTGTTGTTAAGATCTGTTTCGAAGTTTCAAATGCAAAGCTGAAACCGTTTTTGAATTAATTTTTCACAAACAAATAGACAGATAAATGGTTTTCTTTCGAGGTTCTAGATATACCACTGTCTACAATACGTGATATTTTCAAAATATATCCAAATTGATTGTAAAGAAAGTTCAGTTTCTTTTTTTGAAAAAAATCATTAAAGATTTACAGTTTTTCGACTTTGTCTAAATTTTACTCTTAGATACATAAATATGCTTGGTAACAATAAGTTTTCGCTTGGATATTTAAGGAGGAAAGAAAATCCTGAAAGTGCCCGCCATTTTGTCGTTAGACGACTAATTGTTTTTCCATTAATTGCTTCCGGAACATTAGTTCCCAGTGTTCGATCCGGAATAAAAAATGGACAATCGATACTGAAAAAAAAATAAATGTTCGAGGAAAAATATATTTTACTTAGCAGTTAATTACTATAGTCTCTTTTTTATAGAGTTTATTTATTTCGATGTTTTTTTAATAAAAAATACTGGATTTATTTTAGCACTCTGTTTCGTCCGAAAATATTAATGATGATATTTTTGGCAATGAAATTCGAATTCGAGATTTTTTCTTAAATTATTGAGTTTATGATAAGAATTGTTTGAATGGATTTTTAACACTTTAAATTAAATGCACCAAAATTTCATTAATCATAAAATCATGTATTATGTAATTTTTCCAGAATTAAAATTGTATATTTATTCTGATAATTTTAGTTAAAATCATGAGGGATAATTCAGACAGTGCGAGTTATTAATTCGGCTTTTCATTTCGAATTCTTTTTATGCTGTTCAGATTTTTATTTATTTTTGCCCTAAAAAATTTGATGTATGTTGATTATATTAAAATCATAATTTTCTTATTAAATAAGATACTGAAAATATAAATAACACTCTAATAGCAAGTAAAACAGTCTTCTATGTCAGACTTGGATAAATATGCCGTCTATGATAATATATCGTTTATCAAATCATGGTCAAATTTCTGTCAGCATCTATTGTTGATCAAGTCATAGAAGATTCAAAAGCTTTACTTTTGGAATAAATAAAAGGATTAAGAATATCGTAAAATAGTAGATATAATTTTTCTAATAAGTAAAATATTTTCTTATTAAATTTATAATTCTTAAATTAAACACTATTTTAATCCAAACCTCTTATACAAATATATACCATATTTTTTGAATATTGTACGAAAGAAATTTGTTAATTCACCATTCAATAAACATTAGAAAAGCAGCAAACTGGCTTAGACATTCCAGACACATTCTGCCAGACACGTTGTCGGCCTAACGGTCCGAAGTACTTAATCCCGACTTTTACGATACTCGTGCAATCTCATTAGATAAATGTATTCGGAATATCGACTCCGGAGGAAAGGCTAAAGATAACTCTTTCCTTTTCCCTTCTGCTAAGGAACGACTGCTTAAGATAAGGAACTTGTTGATCTGTAAGAAGAAATGCTTGGAAACACTTTTCTATCAGAAGTACCTTCCTTTGTTAGTGGTATTTATTTGTTTGACATTTATTTTTTTATATTTTATATACTTTTAGAATGCAAAGGCGGAGTTTAATTCTTTATTAGCATTTGAAATATTAAGATTTTTAAAATTGAAACTTTCATGGATAGTTTATTAAATCAATATATTAAATAAAATACAATTTTATGGAAGGAAATGAAAGGTGGTATAAAAAACAATATTGTGGATTAAATAAAAGCGAAGTTCTTCTAAAGTTCTGTGAGTTATTTTAGGGAGGCAAATTATTAATTTTCTGATTAATGAGTTATTTTTTTAAACTTACTCAATTTAACTATGAGTAAAAACAGATCTATTTTCCTTAGTTCTACAAGGTAGTATTTCTAAACTGGCCCCAAATTTAATAGTATAACCATTAGTATAAATGTTTTCATGAAAGATGATCAGGAGTATTAAACAATTAAATGTTCTTTGAATTATTTTTATACATTTATGCTACCAAAATTTTATATTAGTATTCCTGTCATTTATGTATAGTGAAGTTTCCTTGACAAGCGAATCTTTTAAACATAAAAAGGTGTGTACTAAAACAGAATGTATTTTCCCCTAACAGCATTCTTTTTAATCAATTGATAGACACAATATATATGTTTTATTGCAATTAAAAATCCGATTATCAAATTTGAGATTTATATACTTATTTCTCAACCGACTGAAACCATTCCAAATTTAATATATATAACACATTGGGGTTTTGACTTATAATATTTATATGTTGCTGGAAGTCCATACCAACAGGCAGTGAATCCCTAATTGAACTAGTTTGGAAGTCTCCTCTAGAGATATTAAATCTTTGCAACTAATCTTATTATTCTATCTCTGCTCGTTTTGGCTTATCTTGTTGATACGTTGTGTATATCTTGTTAACATGCCATATTACCACATTAACACACTTTATTAACCAACTAACACGTTGTATTAAAATTTGTATATTCTTGTTTTAACATTCGAACAGAAGGACAGACAGACATCTCTTGAACATAAGTTGCTAAAAATTTGACAAAAATCTGCAAATTTGATTTAAAGATTCTCAAGGAAGTTTCAGACGAATTTACGACGTTTCATATGACGTTTTCTGAATTATCTCTTTACAGACAAATAGACAGCCAGACTGTCATGCTCCAAAAATGTGTTTTTTCAACTCAAGGACTTCTAAAACACAAAGATTGATCGAAATTTCGAGTTTGAATTTTTTGACAACAATCATATTTTCTATATACTACATATAATACAAAGTTAAAAAGAAAAGTGATTGACTAGCTCTTACGAGCATTCACTTGATACTGGAACACTTCTTATGATGATTCATCATTCGAAATATTGAAATTGTCCATAAGTTTCTAATTCAGATTTAGAGAGTAAAACAGCTCGTTTTGTCATTCTTGTGATATTTAGTGGGACACCTGTTGGCATATTAAGGTATCCGACTATATTGGGAAATTTTTTTTTTTGAAAAATTGGATTCTTTGAAAAATATTTTCAACTATGGATGTAGTGTTAACTATAAAGCAAAATACTATGAATACAACAAAATTATTTCAAATTATAATGTATTTTGAGAAATAGGAAAATTTGCAGTAAATTTTAATGAAATTTAAATAAAATGGTTAACACTCTACACAAAATGAAAATGCGGCAGTCCTACTTTTCTCTGTACACATGTTATAAATTAGGTTAGTTTAGTTTAGTTATATTAACGTCCCGTTTAAAGCAACACGAGGGCTATTTGGGGAAGGACCTCGTAATTTTGAATCACGGTCAGATGACGAGGACGACATCTGAACTGGCACCCCCCTCTCCACACCAGCGGGAGATTTAGCGTGCAAGAGACCCCCTCACACGTCGGTTCTTCGGTGGAATCGAGTCTCGAACCTGAAGCCCTCCAGTTCCAAAGCCGAGACTTTACCACGCGGCCACCGCTGCCCACACATGTTATAAAATATAAAGATGAAGGAAATGAGCCATAAGCCAAGAAAAATCTTGATATGCAAAGAAAATGTACGTATATATGCATTTTTTCCATAAATTTACAGCTTAATTTTTCTAGAAACACTTATAAATGAAAAAAAAAATATTTCCCCAACCATAAAACTTTTGGTTCATTTCATTGCCCATATCATTTAAAACACACACGAAAATTTTTACGTAAATACCCCCTATTAGTTTTTGAGATATCTTGCTAATGGGGGCTAACTTTCATGAAAAGTAATATTTTGAGAAAATTGAAGACAGTTTTTAATTGAAAAAAAAAGTTTTGCTTAAAATTCCCCTGTATGATAGGTCTGGTTCCTTTTCATTGAAAATAAAAACTGTTTAGAAAAGTGGAAAGTCTGAACTACAAGAAATAACAATTTTAAAAAATTCGACAATGTTATCGATAATCACTGTTTTTAAAGTAGTCGGATACCTTAAGACCGAAAATACTGACTTAGTATGTATACATATACCATAATCATTGACTATAGGATGTATCGTTTTGATGCCTGTTTCTCCATTTTCTGATCGGTAAGTGTACATGAGAGATGTAAAAGAATTCCAAGACATGAAGAAAATGTTTTAGATTATTTTCCCTTGAGAAAGACCTACCTCCGATGTTGCCTTGAAAATACGAATAACCATTTTATTCCAAATTATATTGAGTGTCCTGCAGGGTTTTGGAAAATGTTTAAAATTGTTTAGAAAAGGCTGTCTTTTATTGATACTGAAAGTCGTAGAAATTATGACAGTCATGATTCATTGCAAAAAGTGATTTTTACACAATAAAATTTGAATAAATTACAAATTTTCAAAATGCGATCATTTAAAAGTAATTAAGGATATTACTAAATTTTTATTAGGAAAATGACCTTGCTTAATAAATTTAGCTATTTTGATCTAATCAATTTCGCTTTTTTAAGTGCATCTATTCAATCAAGTGTTCATAATTAACTATTTGAAATAATATTTTACTGTTTAGTAAAAGGATGTCATCCATTAAAATTCAGTAACATATCTATATGCCAGATTTGAGTACAAAACTCTGAATACCAAAATTGAGTAGTTATTAAAGTAGTAGCAACGATAGTTTAAAAATTAGGAAATTAAAAAATGTGCATATCTTTGTTTTTCAAATTCTTTCAAATATTTTTTTCTATGGAGGCTAATGTTTATTACAAAATCCTCATAAGACTTTTAAGAGGAAGAAAATATATTACTAGCCTTTCCTTTTCATAATCGTATTATGATATTTTAATAGTATTATAAGAACTTCCTTTTAACAATAACATTATGGAAAAAAGTTACATTAGCATAAGTTTAAATTAAGTTTTTATCAACATATGAAAATAAGTTTGTTTACACTATTACAGTTATACATTACAAATGTTACTCGTCAAATTCAAGTGAAATCCCCTGAAGTCTCAAATCATATTTGGATATTAAAAGAAAATATATATCTTGGCAATCCATGGAATATAAATTCTTTATTAAAAAAGAAATATTTTTCCATTTAAAATCCATTACATATTTATGTATTTTAAAATAAGTTGGCAAAAGAATTTGTCTTCATATAAATAGGGCTTTTGAGCTACTATAGGAAGCAGCATATTTAGTTGAGATTTCATATTTTATTAGATATCACATCAGTGAAGAGGTGTAAGAAAGCATAATTACTTCGTTTGCTGTCCTCCAAAATGCTTTTTTGCTTCTTTCGTTACATCAATTCGCTCATAGCAAAAGCATACTTTTGCTATAGGTTATTTAGTTAGTTACTTGTTTTCATTCGAATGAAAAGACAGTGTATACAAAGCTTATCATAATATGGGGAATATAAATATAAAAACTAATCATGTTATTCCCATACTACATAAAAGTAAATTATTTTCATATAAAAAAATTGTGGGAAATCAGATCATAAATGTTATTTCATATATAATATATATAGATAATATTATAAAATTTTTATTTAACTCTATATATTTCAAGTTCGTAAAGAAATGGAATTTTGTAATCATATTTTCGTTCGCCATCCAATGAAAACCTGCTATTTAATAAAGGTACATAATTATTATCCTTAAATCGATTAATAAAATTATAATATATTTCATACAAGTAAGGTCGCAATGTATAGTTTTTGTAAGATATATATTTTGAGCAACAAAAGAAAGTAGAGTGCAAAAATATTATTCTATTTTATAAGCCTCAAAATATTTTTTGTGAGTAGATTTTTATTACATTGATCATTAAAACGATAAAGTAATCATGTTTAGGATTATAATGAGCTAAACTGTTTTCCCCAACAATATATTGGGTCGTTCGGAAAGTCATTTCGTATTTTTGTGTCAAAATGAAAAGAAATTTTCGTTTAATGAATAAATTATTTATTAAATTATAAAATTGCCATTCTGGTCTAATACCTTTTGCCATTCTGGTCTAATACCTTTTGGTAGTAACATGATTACACGCTCATAAAAGTTTTGGTCTTTGCTGTAAGAAAAACTGATCGAGGTGGTTTTTGGCCTCCTCATTTGAAGGAAAAATTTTGCAAATCAGTTCTGGTACTGATGTACTGTTAACACATCTTCTCCACACATATTGGTTAATTTATTTCTGGCTTGAACAGCATTTTTACCTTTTATAGCAAAAAAGAAAAAAATGACGAAAATGCTGTTTATTGCTCTCCATATTTAAAAGGGCACCATCCAAAAACTACTGCGAAGAATCAGCTGCACTTTTTCACACTCAAGCCTTGCTATTTCAGCTCTTAAAACATAAAATGATTTTGCGGTTTAAGTATGAAATTGGGTGCGAAAAATGCAATTAAATCCTTTGTCAGGAAAAAACGAAATTACTTTCCGAACAACCTAATATATATATTTTTTTGATTGTTAACTTCTAGGATATACAAGTGGTTAGCAAAATAATGGAAACACCTTAGCTTTATAAAGAATTCTTTATTAGTATGGTTTAGGACCATCTTTGGAAAGTAAAATATCTAGGATTCTCCTAAGAATCAATTCATACGAGCGTTGAACAGTCTTTAGAGGAATATTGTACCATTCCTCCGGGAGATATTCTGAAAGTTCTGGGAGAGATGCCGATACAGTATATCGATTCTTGTATTGAACTCAATTAAATCGATCATAACGGTTAAATTATATTAAAGTCGGGTGATTGTGCATGTCAAAAGAGATGTTTTGTTGTAACATAAATATATTATTTATGAAAATACTTTCTAATTGTAATCACTGACTCCGGAGAATCTAGAATGGTACTGAGCACTGCGGCATCTTTTGCTGCAGCTGTTCGTTTTTTAGACAAGACATTCCGCTTCAATATTCGTCGGTCTCTTTCATTGAGTTTCTTTTTCCACCCACTATTTGGCTTTGACTATCTTCTCTTGCCTCGTTGTGTGCCGGCTGTCATGGCTTTAGACACCGTACGTCTAGAAACGAATAAAATGTGGGTTGTTGCAATCACACTTGTTCTATCTAGGCAGTCTTCTATAATTTAGCCACTTTGAATATCGGAAAGCGTAAAATGCAGGCATTTTTCGCTTTCGAAAAAAATCCAAGACTTACAAAACTTCAATAGGACTAACATATAGTCCCAGAATTTAAAAAAATGGTGTTTATTATTATATTTTGATAGTTACGAAGCATTCAAAAGTGTCACTCTTATTCATAGGTGTTTTCATTATTTTGATAACCACCTGCATGTAATGATGCAATATTTTTAAGGCTGATTTTTTTCATTTAATATTTTTTTCAGAGAAGAGAATTAGTCCGAAATCTCGAACCTAGAAATTGTAATTCTTTTTTTTTTAATTTTCTAAGTTTTAAAGAAAAAAAGTCAAGTCATAGTTAGGTGCTTTTCTATAATTTAATATGTATGGTAATCTAATGAATTAAGGTCAGGTGATGTAATGCTGATTAACTTATATCATCCAAAATTACAGAAATAAATTAAACAAAAAATAACACACTGTATCACTATATGGTGTTTTCATATTAAAACTAGAGAATGTATCATGTTCTAAAAAAATTTTTTTTCTTAAAATTCAGTTGTAGTTTTATTTATCAAAAGAAGCAGCAACATTAAATATTGCAGTATACCTTTATATCAGCAGTAATGCATATTTTAAAATAAAACTGTCATGCCAAAGAGTGCCTTGATCGGGACTGTTGCTCAAAAGGTGTGAAATATTAACTTTTGGCTTGAAATTCACATTTTGAATAAATCTATCGTGCCAACCATGGCGAGGTTATTTTTATTTGGCGATTAATCTATGTTTAGGGTTAATAATATTCTAAAGTCGAATTTAGGTTTTAAGTACTTTTATAGAATCATTTGAAACTAAGATTAGACACAAAAAATAACTTGTAGTCACAACATCTCATAATATATTTAAGATATTGCGGTTTTGAATTATGGCGTTTTCATGCTTTTGAAAGTATCGAAAATCAACAAGTCCTTAGTTTCTGCTCAAAATATGCCAGGCAGGTGCTGAATTTTTGTACACAATTTTGTATATCTAGTTCTCTTCATTTTGAAGTTATCATTTTAGCTTATTTACGAACAGCTGGATACACTTCCTTTGAAGAGTGCTCAAAATTTGATTGAAATCTGAAAATTTGGAGTGAAGTTTATTAATCTAATTTAAAGCTTTTCTGAGCTATCCTTTCGCAGACATGGGTGAGAACATTTTCCTGATCTGTGTATTTAGAACTCAGAAAAGTCTGAAAAGTGTAGATTTGTCGAAATATTGAGATCGACTTTTTTTCTACATTTTTTCGACTACGACTTTCATAATACTACGCAAGCGTGAAAGGACAAGTGATATTTTTAATATTTCCTTCCATTGTGGAATAAACATTTTCATGAAACAAGATGATTTTAACAATGCACTTATCAGGATTGGTCAAATGATTGATTTGCAGCAACAACTTCAATGTATTGAAGGAGTGCCACTAAGTTTCATTTCAGAGAGAATCATATAAATTTTTATCCTTTCCATATCTAATTCCTATTTCTCTCGAAATTATATTATCTATACTTATAATAAAGCTCAATGTGTGTGTGCGTGTGTGTATTGGCACTCTACAGGCCAGACCGTTGGACCTACAGCTACCAAATTTGGTACATGTATACTCTGGAGGTCGGGAATGTGCACCTCCGAGCCCTTTTTTGAATTTTTAATTAGAATTTGAATTAATTAAAATTTAAGCGAAATTTCCACGTTTTTCCGCTATAACTTCCGAAATTATTATCGGACAAACATGATTTTTACATCAATTTAAAGATTAAAAAATTAGCTTTCTAATGATATCAGTGTTTTAATGTATAACTCAAGCTTCTATTTTTAATGAATTTTTAAAGAAATATTTTAACCATGTTTTTTAGCACGTGACTGGATAAAATAAAACAATGCCGGAAGTTCAAATGAAAAAACAACAACTGTCATCGTAAATCAAATCTAAAGAAATACAACTTTCAGCACGTGACTGGATAAAATAACATAAATATAAAATGTGATATCTTCTATAAAAATAAATGCAAGGTAAAGGATTCTAAGAAATCGTTTGCAATATTTATATCATTAATTCCATAAATTATCTTTATTTACAGTAAACCTGATTGAATTTAGACAGGATATGCATTGAAATCCCGACTTAATGGCATAATACTAAAATCGTTTCCAATATCTGTAACATTAATTCAATAATTTTTTTCCTTCTTTCGCTTTCTTTAAAAAACATATTTAACATTTTGGCAATATCACAGAAAAAAACATTTTTAATATTTTGGAAGCATAATTGATAAATTATTAGAGCATTAAACTCAAAAATTTTTTCCGAATAAAGTTACCGACTCTTTAACTACTAATAACTGACTCTTTTAACTTAAACTATTTCTTAAATTTTGGCTAAAAAATATGATTTAATTGGAAATTTTAGAACGCATTACTCGTGGCGAACCAGATAGTCGTCAAAGGCGGCTAGTTTAACATAAATAAAAATATTATAAAATATTCCTTTTCTTTTTCAAGATTATAAATATGTCATTGTCTACAAATGCGACATTTGTAAAAAATATACAAATATGATTACAAAAAAGTTCATTATGTTTTTGGGAAAAATTTTTTATATGCATTCACATTTGCAACTGTGTTCAAAATGACCAGTTTTTGCTCTGATATCCATAAATAACCATTTTGTTTTTGGTGGGATATTTAACGTGGAAGGGAAATCCTAAGAGCGTCCGCCATTTTGTCGTTAGTCGGCTAATTGCTTTTCCATTAATTGCTTCCGGAACATTAGTTCCCAGTGTTCGAAGCGAAATAAAAAATGGGCATTCGATGCTGAAAAAAAAGAGAGGGAAGACGGAGGAAAAATATATTTTACTTAATAAGTAATGATGATAGCTAGTTTTTTTTTTTTCATTCAAGAGAATTTTGATGGATTCTTTTTGTCAAAAATATTGGACTTCGTTTTAGCACTTAGTTCATTTATTATGTTTTGCCACCTAACATATTTACTACTTCTTAACTACGCCAAGCATCAATGAAAATACCTTGAGTTTCTCTTGTATAATTTTAATAACTTATCATTATTTAAAGGATTGCTTAGAAGTCTTGGAAATAAAGAAAGAATCTAAAAGTTTAAAATAATAACTTTATTATAGTACTAATGTTGCAAGAAATTTTAAAATAATGAAAGACATAATGCTTAAAATCGCCATTTTTTGTGTGTGCCTTATTAGAAAAAGCTATAAAAAGTTTTTTGTGTGCCATATGTAATAAATAATTAAAATTTTTTCTTTTTTTTTTTCTTTATGTAACGCACATTTAGAGGAATGAAAAGAATATTGAGGAGAAAAAATTCTCAAAATGATGGTCTGATTTTCTTAAAAAAGGACAATAGGTGTTGGGGATGATTATGATGTAGGTCAGATGTTAGCTACCAACGTCTGTGTAAGATATCCGATGTCGGTTTGTAAAGAGCAACCATCTTGAAAAGGTGGCCAGTTTGGCAAATCGGTCAACAATACGGAATGACTGTGATAAAGACAACAGTCAGTCAAAAACCAATAATGTCAATACTGTTTCGTTCATTAGTGATAGGCTGTACACATAAAAATACTTTTGAAACAAGAAACTGCCGATTAGCTAATGCTGGCACGAAGAAAATAATATTAATGCTTATTATTTTGGCTTCAAATTAAACAATATATGCTTTACACTCAGAACACCCAGTGCAAGAAGTATAAACAAAAACCGTAAAAAAATAAAATGCTCGAGGAATAAACTAAAAATATCTAACGAAGCAAAGTTTAAGTTATAAGCAAGAACCATCAAATGAAACAAATTGTACGCGGAGTAAAAAAAAAAAAAAAAAAAAAAAAAAAAACATGTCAAACAAAACAAAGAGTTCGAATTATCAACAAAATTTCAATTAGTATTATCTCAATTCTAAAAAGACGTAACTGAAAATGTATGGTAGATATTGATTTTAACAGTCTATGTATATGCCTCATCCTAGGTAGTTAGTATCCTCCGTCAACGTTAAAGTGAGGAACGGATAAATGTGCATATTGAACTAACGTTACAAATGTTATTGCGAAGAAAATTGATCATAAAGCAGGCATTAAATATCTCCAACAGCATGCAAAGCTTTCTGTGAAAGTTTATGGTTTGTTAAAGCGTCTCCAATAAGGCCCTGAAAAGTGATAAATTTTCAAATAATAAAAGAAAATTAATGAATTCCGAAAAATTGACAGGGGCCATAGCAACTTTCAGCTGCTTTTAATTTTATTTTCTTCCATGTGCTGAAAATCTGATCCCGTTTTTAAATGTCTGCAATAGAATTTCATAACTATGAATGAACTATTTTAAAAGAAATTTCTGCTCAAGTTTCTCCTCCGTAAGAATTGCAATGATAGTACCAAATATATATTTTTCAAAATAAAATCAAATAATTATTCCTTTGTGATTGAATGAAAGAAAAGAATTAATATTTGAGGCATTAGGAGATTGATTATCCTTATTCAAACCAATATTTTTTATTACACAGCTTATTATTATTATTGATTCTATAAATATTGAAATTTTTAGAAAAATACAAAACTTAAATTCTCAGATAAAGACAAAATGATGCTCTGACGAAAATTATTACGAGGTTTCACAATTTTTGCTGCTTAAAGCAGATGAATTTTCTTTAATCGATGAATTTCCATTTAAATTCTAAGATAGTGAATAATTTATTTGGCATCTATATTGCCAAACGATATTTACAAAAAAGAAGTCGATTTTCTTCCAAACATTTCATAGAAAAAAAAGAGACAGAACCGAGCAAAGCCAATTAGTATGTTTTATTCCCAAATCTCAAGAAAAGCAGAAAAGGAATTTATTTCTGTTGGGTAAAGGAATATATTTTGAAGAATGCCCGATTATTTTTCTTCGATTTAAATCTGAATCTTATAATCCAATAAAAGAATGTTTGATTTCGAGAGTAGCGAAAAAAATTAAAGAGTATTCTAGAGAATTATTTGGAATACAAAGTGTGTTCTTATTTAATGTGCAATTTGAGATCCAGTAAATTATTTAAAAGACTTTTTATTTTGACTTCAAATTGTGATTTTGTATAAGTGTTTTTTGAAACTGCAAAATGTATTACACATAAATTGTATCTCTTAAAATTCAAGATGGAAAGAAATCCAAGAGTTCTTTGTGATAGATTTTTAGATTTAAAACTACCCGGCTTGTAGATAACTCATGGATCATAGATGTGGACCAGAAGGATTTCTTTCAATTATACGAGACTTTTCATTACAAATTAATCAATATTTTAAGTGTTTTTTTCCAAAAGCTTATAAGAATATTCAAAAAGAAATTATTGTCAACATTTAGTGATGCAAAATGTTATTTGTGGTGAATTTTTTCTTTTCTTTTCTTTCATTATCACAAAAAAAAATCTAGTTAAGAAAAATTGATTTATTTTTAAATGTAAAATAAATGTAGAACCAAAACTAAAGTTTTGCTAATATTTTCACCTCCAGAATAAAAACTTTAAAAGAAAAATACCATGACCAAAAAATGGAAAAAATGCCATTTCGTTCTTGGCGGTAAAGTTCCGGCCTGTTAATCGATGGGTTTCAAGTTCTAGAACCTGCGCGTTAGCGAATCTGGTGCATGCTAAATCCGTCAGGACCAAACGTCCAAAAGAGGTGGTGTTGAAATTTTGGATCGGGGGTAACAGATCAGGCGTCATAATTGTCGTCTGACTATGGTTCAAAATTATGATGTTCATCTTAAAATAGCTCTAGTGTTGCTTTAAAACGGGACGTTATTATAACTAAATTAAAGAGAACTAAAACGTGTAAATTTTAAAATTCAATGATGTTGAAAATTGTTGCATCAAGTTTCTAATAGATGTTCTCTATTTATTTATTGATTCAAATACTTAATTACTTTTCTTAAAGGTGTTAAATTTTAGTCAATGTGCGCTCAATCATTTTCAAAGTATGAAAGTAAGCTTAGAAGGTTAATTATATTTATCGTAACAATATTTTTAAAGATCTATTCAAACGCATTTCAAAATTTTTTCTTCATTTACAAAACTTAAAGTATATTAGTTCGCTTCATTGGATTGTTAGTTTTATTCTCAATGGGGACATAAATTTCTAAAATACAAGCGATTAATGATTAAAATTAAAGAATTTGTATCGTTACTACGATTAAGCGCATCATAATCATTAAATTAATATGCTATGATATCTGGAGCAGAATCTAGAATGTATTTAGTTTTTTATTTCAGAGAAATTAATTTTTTTTTAAATGTTTTATTCTTACACGCAAGATGAAATGATAGCTATTATTAATTATCATTTCCCCCTATGATATAAAATAGAGTACAACGTTCAAGATACAGGTGTATCTCGAAATCAAAGTACAGTGCGTTATATTAAAGAAATGAAATTTGAATTCTACACTTCGAAGTTATACCAAATGCAAGGTAAACATACACATTCTCTTTCAACAAATTTCGATAGAAATTTGTAAATTTGAGGTTGAAATTCCATACGATACTATCATTCTAGCCCCATGTGGGTTTGCCTTATTAAGATAATGGATATAGTTTTAAACTGGGTTCACAGATTCAGAGAAACTGTTTTAATTGACTACGCGTGTTCATTGGATATATGAAAGTAAAATATGCTAATAAAGTATAGTAAATCCAAAAACATTTTATATATGTTCTAATCTCGTCAAATAAATAGTGTTCAAACATTGTGCTGTACATTCTGTAGCACAAACCTCAACTGTTATGTGCAACGTCACAACAGAGGTGTTAAAACTGCAATATGAAGCGTTACTTCACAGTACTAAAAATTCAGCACATAGTATAATAATATGGTGTCAAAAAGTAAAATGCCCAACATCAAAAACAGTGCCAAAACAAAGCGGCAATGCTTAGTTTCACAACACTGGATCCAAATCGCAATGCGCATTGTCACATTACAGTATTAAGATTGCAATATACAATGTCACAATACATGCCAAGACTGCAATGCTCAGCTTCAAAAATAATGCCAAAACTGTAATGCTTAGCTTCAAAACACAGGGACCAAACCACTATGAGCAGCTTCAAAAACAGTACCAAAACTGCAATGCTTAGATTCAAAATCAGCACCAAAGCTTGAAAGCTTGGCTTCACAACACAGCGCCCAAACCGCAAAGCGCAACTTCACAAAAAGTACCAAAACTGCAATGCTTAGATTCAAAATCAGCACCGAACCTTGAAAGCTTAGCTTCACAACACAGCGCCCAAACCGCAAAGCGCATTGTCACACTACAGAGTCAAAACTGCACTAAGTAATTTCACAAGACGTGCCGAAACTGAAAAACGAAGCTTCATAACAAAAAACGGTATTGAACGGAGTAACAACACAGAGCTAAATCTGAACTTCGTAGTGACACAACTAAATTAGAAAACTAAACTATGCAGCTTCACAACGCAGGGTCAACATTTCACTGTGCTGCGCTGCAAGTCTGCGTCAAAATGGAAATGCTCAGCTTGCTTTTTACAACACGATGCTAGCGGTATGCAATGTTGTTATAAAATCTATGTGTTTATATTTACCATAAGACTGTAGCTTTGAAATGACTGAGTTAGTCGAGGTATATACTTTCACAAACTTTGAGCTTATTACACAATGTCTAAAAATAGAACAATTTTGTTAAACATAAAAATTTAAAATGTAAAATGTTTAACAAATTATAGATTTAAATTTCTGAAGAGATTTGCAATAAAATACAATGATGCAACTTTAATCTACATGGCCAACAAAATACAACATTTTTTTTCATAAATCCGATGCATATTCTCCTTAAATCATTTAAAAAAATTAAAATCGAACTTTCCAATTTTCTTGATTTTTCTACATATGCTTTGGAAATATCTACAGCTGCAAGAAGCCGAAATAGCAATCTTGACCGAGATCACCGAACATACTGACCTATTTTTCTACCCTTTGGCAACATTCCACGGACCCGTGCCAACCTTGAAACATTAAAAAATAGAAGAAAAAGAGATAGAATTGTCTAATGAAATATTATAAGGGAAATAAATGCTTTCTTCAAAAACTGTTCCGCACTCTACGAATATTACTGTTTGTATTCGTTCTATTCTTTAATTTGGTCTACATTTGTCAAGTTGTAATGAAAAATCACACATTTTTTTTTCTTACGTAGTTAAACACAAGATTAATGAAACTTAGGATTACTTATTAAACTGTTGATTCTTTTAGTAAAATGAAAAAATTAAACTTTTTGTTAAAATATAAATAAACATTTTAGTAAAGAGCGGATCAAAACAATTTTTTTCAAAAAAAATGAGATATATTTTAGAAGCTGAACTTAAAGTAAAAGGAGACTCTATTAGATATTTTTGGCGAATTTTTCACTTATGATTTTTTTTAGATTTATGTATTAAAATAGAAACGCAAAATTTTTGCTTTTTAAAAAAAATAAAGAAAACGGGTATTCTTTTTTCTTAATTTCAAAGTATTTCAGTTGATGGTTTTTTAGTTTTTTCCTAACTTTTTTCCATATTACTCAATAGAAATTTATTTATAAAAATCTGAGTATGATTTTGTTATTCCAATTAAATGATAATTATGTACAATCATTGAATGTCCATGAAAAAATTTCTACTAAATTTAACTTTTAACTATCTAATAACCTCGAAATATAAAATGCTTACCATACTTTCATTGATGTTTAACAGCACTCTTTATTATTAATTCCATTTCATTTATTCAAAAATGAAAACACCTGGAATGTTTCAAAGATATTTAAATTTAATTACAATATCAGTTTGAGAGAAATAGTTAAAATTTTTTTTTTTTACATTTTAGCCTTTTAAATATGCATTTTATTGAACAATACATCTTTTGATACTATTTTAGTTGAATATAAATTCATATTTTTGTGAGAAAGCAATAAAAATAAATTTTAATGTTTTGTTCCTTTTTGATTGATTTAAAGTCCACTTTATAATTAATAATATTAATTAATGAATCAAATGATTAGAAATTCAATGCATTAATTAATTCATCAATAAAAAATATTTCTATGTCAAAGTCACATGTAATGTGCCTTGTATAAAATGATAAAAATTGATTTGAAGTGCTATAAGAAAAAATATTCCATCATTTAATATATATATATATATATAATATATATATTACAACACTAAAACTATATAGCATGTTGTCAAAGAGCAATTTTAATAATGCCATAACTGCAATGTGCAGTGTCATAACAGTGCTAAAACTTTCATGCCTCAGCCTTACAATTTAAATTTTGAGGTATGTGCATTTTTCACTTTGACAAACTTAGAAATTATTTTAATTGCATGCAGGCTTCTTTTTGATTTTCAAAACCTTAATACCAAATTATTTCTAAAATTTATCAATACCATACTCAATCGCTAAAATCATAATATCTTTTTCAATCGAAAAATACCATCTTTTTTTAGAAATTTATAATACAAAGTATAGAAATGTAATCAAATGGCTATCTGTGTTATTTGGCTGCTGATTATTAACTCTGTACAATCTGATAGAACCATACATCTATAATTAAAACTTTTGTAAATTCCTAGATGTCTGGATATCATTGCGAAATTTTTGTTAATTTTCGTTAATTGCATATTTCTGAGGTACCAGGGTATTTGAATACTCCTGGTGCGTACTTTGTTCAATATAGATGCTCTCACAAATGAAATTAAGCAACAAGGAGTGATTTTTTTCTCTAAAAATACTAAAAGGTGGATAGATGTACTTAAAAATAATATTAATTAAGTATTCTGTGCGTCTCTCCTTCCATGTCTATTAAAGAGAGGTATTCAAGTATTTTCAGGTGAATGAATACGAATGAAATTAAGAATAATTAGCTTAAAGTTCAGGATATGATATCTTAAAAATAATCTTGTTTATGATTTCATATTATTATTAAGATATTATTTAGAGAGGTTATTATTAAGACAAGAGAATAGAGTGAGGTTATTGAAACTGATTGATTGAAATAGCTTACAACTGTCATGTTTATTGAATAAATAACTTTCTTAATGTAGTCACTGGGCTCACTGTAGTCTTTCTGAATAATCCATCATCTAATTCAGCTTCCATTTGCAGTATAGATATTATATTTTGTTTCTTACTATATGTATTACCTCGTAATAAGGATGACTGGTTCTCGCCACCCGGGAAGGTAAACAAAAAGATTTAGGTCTGATCCTCCCATTCATGATGGGACATATTCCCTACAGGGAGGGTTGTACCGAAGCCGGTGGTGGCATTAAGTCTCAACCTCAGTTATCACCAGTGCTGTTAAGGTGGCATAATATTAATAAAAATTTACTAATCGAACTTTTAATGAGAGAAAAAAATTACTTGTTTATTTTAGACATTCCACAATGTGTAATATATTTTCAATGCACATATTATTATTATAATTTTTAATTCGATTTTTAACAAGGAAAAAATGCTGATAAAATAATTCACAAAATGATAAAACTAGTTTAATTCTAATATGAGAATTCCAATGCCTTAAAAACTGGGAAAATATTTCACACATGAGCACATAATAGAATTGCATCTTTCGTATGAGTGACTTATTGCAAGAATTACTTTTCCCCATGTTTAAACTATAAGACCGAAAACGAACGAATCGGGACTTTGTCTGGTAAGAGTGAATCTGAGCTTATAGAATTAAATTACTATGGAATGCATTGTGAGACAATTCATATTCAAACGAAAAGATGAAATATATCCTTGAAAAGGATATAAAATTTATTTTTCCGTTGCCAAAATTAAATATTAGTAATAATAAAAATTATTATTTCAACTTAGAAAATTTTAGCTAATAATTCACTAAAAATTTGCAAAGCATTTTTTTAAAAATGTAGACATTTCAATCATTATTAATTCTTATTGTTTAAAGAAATCTCATGATGTGCCTTCTCATTCTTAAAAATATATTTATGTCAATGTTTTGAACTCGGTCTGCATTGTATTGGGTCTTCGATTATACAGGCATGCAACTGTCTTACTAGCAAAACTCAAAACCTTTGTAAAAAAATGTATAACGATATTTTCTGAACAGTTAGAGGAATAAAAGCGGAAAAGAAGACAACTATTTATGTCAGTAATTGAAATACGCAGACATATAAAATGTACGATATGTGTACGTAAACATAAATCTGGAAAACTGCTTTTAGCCTAATTGTAGAGGAAATATATACTGTAAAGTAAAGATACAGTTATAATATATTAAATAATATATTTACTTTTATAATATGTGGCTGTTGGAAAAACATATTAAATAAATCTATAGCACATGACTTATAATACTGTTCAATGCAGCGAAAGATTAAATTTATGTCCTATTAAATAAAATACCATTGAAAGAACAAAGTAATATTATG
>JAPMOQ010016056.1:967378-982929 GCA_026543055.1 Argiope trifasciata | reverse complement strand
TGTGTGTGTGTGTGTGTGTGTGTGTGTGTGTGTGTGTGTGTGTGTGTAAAAACTACATCCAAACATTTGGGCAGGTGATCCGCAGTTTAATCCTGCGACTTCGCTAAATCAGTGAAAACTCGCCAAAGATGAATAAAATGTGTGTTTAAAGAGCGTGCTCTACCGCGCACCTAAAAATATGGCGCAAAACCACTTTTGGCGATTTTTGTAAAAATGCGCCAATTTGCAGGGTTAAACTCTAGTACCACTCAGCGAGACACGGACTGCTTTAGAACAGAATTTGCTCAACGTTTAATAGATTTTCAGACTGTGTTTTCTGAAAATTTGTATTTTGGACTTAGGGAAGTCTGAAATGTAGATTCATTAAAATATCGAGTTTTAATTTTTCGACGATTATTAATTTTTTATATCTGCATATAGGAGAAAATGAAATCATTAGTGTTATATTTGGTGAACATTCTGTCCAATATTGGCCACCTTTGGCGAGCTAACATCAATCTATAGTCTGATTCAAATTTCATATAGTAGATATTGGAATATTCATAGGGAGAAATTATTTTATAAGGAGAAAAAATACCAAATTTAATAATTAAAATTTGAACTGAAAACAAAGTCAATATTCTGAATATGATAGACATGGACCAAGTGATCTTAAGGTTAATTATTTAGAGTTGAACCCCTTGAATTTCATACTCTTAAACGACTTTTGAAAATTTAATAGCATTTTTTATGATACATTTTACATGCCTGCAATTTAATTTTAACATCTGTTCTGTTCCGACCACGATAAGATAAACATAATAAATTATTTTTAGTTATTTAATGTTAAGGTTGATCTCCGTTTTATAGAATGTCTATGAAATTTGATTCCCTTCTATAGTTTCATAATTTCCACAGGTACGTCTCAAATTTGAAGAAAAAATATAATGATGACATGGAATCAAATAAAAGGTGATAAGATAGAATTGACAAAATATTTTTCTGAAATTTATTCATTTGGTTGTTTTTAATTCTACTGCCAAACAGAATAATATCAGAAATGGGAAACTGATACGATATAAAATGCAGTAATTAAGCGTACAATTTTATTATTTTAAAAATGTACTTAAGTCGCTTTAAAAATAATTGTATGAGCATTAATTCTTTTAGCTTATAATTGTTAATTAAAACGGAAGCTTACATAAATTGCATTTATTTTCTGTGTTCTTTTTATATGAGATCATTAATTATTTGATATTATTTCAAATAAATTTAGTATATTTTATCTGCCATAAAACTTCATAGTTGAAACGAATGCATCTTTTAAACATATCCATAAAATGTGTAATAACGAAATTACATCATTAGGTTATAATTATTAAATACTTATAAATTAAGTTAAATTTAAATTTTTATTTGATTTAAATCGGAAATAGTTGCTCTTTGACACCATAAAAATGCTTTTTATGGACTTGTTCACAAAATTAATAAAAGAGATAACGTTTCAGAACTTTTAATAACACAAATTATTCGAAAAAATTTTGACGGTGAAATCAATTTGAACAAGAACTTTCAATCTTTTATTGTACTGCTTATTATTGTATTATTAGATTGATCAGTTTTTAAGTTGAAACCAATCATACATTTTCAAAATATGATTTAATGTATAAAGCTGAAATTTTTATTTGTTCTTATTTTATGTGTTGTTGTGTCTTTCAATCGATTGCGATGAAACTTGGTCAATTTATTGCTTGTACCTAGTGAAGGCAATAGGTATAGTACAGTTATAATACCTTCATATATATTGTATAAAAATGAATTTTTGTTTATTCGTACCTTATATGCTACCATCCCGTTCAATGGAATGCGATGAAACTCGGCGAAGTTATTGCTAGCACTTGCACGAAGGTTATATTTGAAAATTGACAAAGACAAATGGCACATGTCTTTGTGAGTTAATAGCACATACATCATACAAAATAAAATTATAATCATTAATGTTAATCAATGTGAGTGAAATGAAATATAAAATGTTTAGTGCAAGCGATATTTTTTCTTCTCAATTATAAGTCATCATCACACATCATTTTCTAATTTAAATTTCAAACAATATTTCGAAAATTGTTTCTTCTGCGACAGTAAACCGTGGTGTACTAGATAGTCATTTATAAAAATCGAAAGTTATCAGCCTTTTATTTGAGCATTTTATTTAAAAATGTTGGAAATAAAATATATGGAATGGTCTTCACGAGTTCCCACATACTGCCATTTAAAAATGATATCTCTATTCTCCGAATACGGATTGTGAATTTGTGACTAGAAATGCTACTATGCCTCATATTTTTGTTTTCATTGTTCCTCGTAGGATCATATGTGCTTTGTATTATAGAGAAAAATATAAGAATCCATTTTGGGTGATTATATTGAAAATCACTCATTGGTGGATCAAAACCACCATGCGACACAGAACTGGATCTTGAAACAAGGTGATATAACAAATTTTATTTATCTGCTATAGTTTTGAGATACCGTGTCTCCATGCTTGAGAATATGCCAACATAGAGCTTCCTTTGTAGTTTCATATTTCAGGTAAAAGGTACAAGTAAACTGCTAAAACTATCAAAACTGAATATAATTTATATAAATCCATACGATTACGATTTGTTGCATTTGCATGCATGATGAACTGCGGATAGATATATAATCAACCAATTGATAAATTTGGTTGATAATTTGATGCATATCTATATTTTAGATGCTCAGTCAATGCACTAATTTTTTATATATATCAGATTTTATTCATATACTAGTCGCCTTTGGCGACCAGCCGGTTCGCCATGTGTAAAGCGTTCTAAAGTTTTCAATTAAATCACATATTCATTAGCCTTGAAGTAATTCCAGGCATTGATTGACCTGAAATTAATATTTTCTTTAAGATGATGGACGGAAAGTTCTAAAAGTACACCTTTTCCTAATAATATACTTTAATTTTATAAATCAGTCACTTTTAACTATCGGTTATGCTTCCAAAATATTAAAAAAATTTCAAAATTAAATTCAATCTTTTAAATTCAATTTTAAATTTTCAAAATTTAATTCAGTCTAAATTCAATCAGGTTTTCTGTAAATAAAGATGATTTATGGAATAAATGATTTAGATATTGCAAACGATTAAAGGAACCTTTGCTTAGCATTTATTTTTTTTTAGAAAATATCACGTTTTATGTTTCTTCTATTTAATCCAGTCACTTGCTGAAAGTTGCATTTCTTTAGACTTGATTTACGATGATAGTTTTTTTTTTATTTGAACTTCCGGCATTCTTTTATTTTATCCAGTCACGTGATAAAAACATAGTTAAAATATTTCTTTAAAAATTCGTTAAAAATAGAAGCTTACGTTGTAAATTAAAAAAACTGTACCGTTAGAAAGCTAATTTTTTTATCATTAAATTGATGTAAAAATCATGTTTATGCGATCATAATTTCGGATGTTATAGTGGAAAAACGTCGAAATTTCGCTTAAATTTTAATTAATTCAACTTCTAATTAAAAATTCGAAAAAAGGGCTCCGAGGTGCACATTCCCAACCTCCAAGGTATACATGTACCAAATTTGGTAGCTGTAGGTCCAATGGTCTGGCCTGTAGAGCGCCAACACACACACACACGCACACACACACACACATTGAGCTTTATTATAAGTATAGACAAGGAGACCAAGAAACAACAGAAAGTATTCTGAACCCTGTAGCGTGTTACATTCCAGACTAAATATGACAAAATTTATCCACCATATACATTAAAATACGCTGTTTCATTTTGTCAAGAAAAATTTATTTCTAAAAAACATCTATAGGAAAAATTCTGGCTCTCCGATTGAAAGATTTATTTTGTAATTTTTTTATAGTGATGCTTTGTAACATGACATCGAAGATAAAGGGAAGGGTTGCTGGATTGCATGTCATTTTGCAAGAATTTGTCAGTAGATTGTATTTTCACTAATTGAACACTCATTAGTCAATCTGTTTTATAGCAGGATGAAAATGCTAGTGCTGCTTTTTGTAAAAACCAGCGGTTTAAAACAATTACGTGGAGAACCGATTACCATCCACTTACGAAGAATGGTTGAAAGATTTGAAAGAATAGGAATTATTGGTGCGCAACCAGATCAAGGGCGTAAAGTTAACAAGCAGGAACAAGTCAAGCTTAATGTAAAAGCTACATACCAGATTACATCTATCTACCATAACAAATTTTTAAACTATCATGTTCACAGACATACAGATATTAACTCCAGGAATTTCCAAGAAATCACCATTTAAAATTTTTATTCATTGCTATTAATTCTGTTTACTTAATAAAAGAAAAGGTTTTTAAAAAATGACAGAATTGTTATTGAACACTTTCTTTTTCTGTCTTTACTCATTAAATGCAATCGAACCGACATCTTATAAGATTCTAAGAAGTTATTTCAGATAAAAGATAGATGCTATTCGAAACATTTCTTTTATGCCGTATGAAGAATACTAATGAAATATGAAGAATACGTACTGAAGAATCGTGAAATATTTCACAATTCTTCAGTTTCTGACAAAATACATTATCAAAGTATAATTAATTTAAGGACACTAGACAAAGCAACTGAAAAAATAATACAAATTTTTTCCGAAAGACAATGTATAAAAATGTCGTAGAAACGAGTCTAAATAGTGCTGTCACGGAATGTGCTTTCTTCTTTAGTACAAATAAACTAAGAAAGGAATGTTACACGAAGGAAGCAAATTATGTTCGAAGATCCTTTGATTAGTTTTTCTGCGATGTAAGGTCTTTCGGCAGATAACTTAATTAAAGAAAGTGCGATCGTAAAGAAAGCAAAATAAATTACACGATATCTCGAAAAACCCTACTTGAAATTTCTACTGATAGCAGAAAAAAGTTCACCGTTTTAATATCAAAGATAATCTTGATTTATTTTTGATTTTTAATCCCTGAAGCGAAATTAAATAAAAGAATAAAGGAAAATGAATGAAAGAGATTCACTTTAATTTGAAATTACATTGATTTTTTTAGTTAATAATTCTATTTAAAACAATTGCTAATTCCGTAGAATATAACACTTTCTGTAAATATATTATTTTTGAATAAAGAAACAATTAAAAAACGTATGGACTGCAAGAATTTTTTTCCATGGTTGTTTTAATGTTTACGGTGTAAACGTCATTATCTAGAATTTTTTGCTCGAAATTCATTTTAATTTACTTTTTCACACATCAATAATGTAAAAAATGTCAAATCATCGCAAATTGAAATCAAAATGTTTGATAAAATAAAGAATCGCTTAAGAATGTAGCATATTGATCATTTATGGAGCTGACTGAAATTTTCACCAAATGCATACTCCATGGCAATAAAACAATATAAAGAAAGAACATATACACTGAAGGTAAGACTTTTTCCTATGGTTGCCCAAATGCTTATTATAAAAAAGCAGTTCACAAGAATTTCTTGCTTAAAATATATTTTAATGTACTCTTTCACATGGCAATAATGTCAACATGCCAAATCGCAAAAATTTAAAATGATTGATAAGATATACTATTACTTAATAATAAAGCATACTGTTTATTATGGAAAAACTGAGCTTTTTAAGAAATATATAACCCAATGATTTATCGTAGCAATATAAATAACGCAAACCATCCATACCATAGCGTATAATTTTGTGTTTTCAAATATGCGTAGTAAGACTGTCAAGAGTTGATGTATTGCTATTGAAATTTTTATTATTTGATGCAGATTTCCATGAATTATAAAATATCTCTAATTTCTTAAATGTAAACATTCAAAATATAAAACTTTTTCCAAAAGATTATTTCATGTACTGCAATTTGATGAAGTATTTCAAAAAATGGATATTACTCGCTATACGAATTATGGATTGTACATATTTTTTTCTTATAAGTATAATACACATTCTCCATTAATCATTAAAAAGTAAATCTGTCACTTTTGGGTTCTATAATATGATACAGAAATATTATCTACTCTTTCTAGAATGAAATATATCAATCATAACTGAATATGCCTTAACAAGAAGACCTACTTTTTTCCCTCTTGGCAAAGTTCCAAGGTTCTCTATAACTCAAGAAATTCTTTAAAAAAGCTGAAAAAATTAGATAAACATTTGTAGAAAATTTTTAAATGTAAATACACATTTTACTTTATGGGGACTTTTCCCACTATTTAGAATGTTATTTCAACGTTTTCTAAATGACGCCAAGGTATTTGTCTCAATATTAGAATATCAATTTGATGGAGTATTTCCAAAAAAGGTAATTACTATGCATTATTATTAATGGTTGTTATATTGATGCATTTTATACTGTTCATAGTCTTTAATTTTAGTGGCAGAAATAGAAATTTATTTAAAACTATTATTTGTAAATACGAAACAAAAATTATATTATATGTAAAAGTTCCCATTGCTTAAAATGTTCCCACCATTATTTTTTAAATTTCTTCATAGAATTTGTACAAAATGCTTAATTTCGGAGTATAATGCTGCATTTCGGTAGATTTCGTGAATTTTAATTCAGGAAGCAGAAACATAACTTTATTTCAAAAACTCATTTATAGACGCAGAAATATATGTAATCTACTGCATGGGAAAGTTTCCATTGCTTAAAATGATATTTCAACGATTTTTTTTAAAAAAAATTGTGCAGAATGTGTTAACGTTTGTGGACTTCAATTTAGATGACATAAACAAAATTGTATTCACAATACGTGTATATACATATTTTTTATTGCATTGATAGATATTTAAATCAGTTAATCAGATAAACCAATGTAACCTCCAACTGGCAATAATCGCAATGCTCTAAATCACTGAATAATTACAATGAAGGAATCTAAGACATTGTTCATAAATTTGGTTCAGATTATCAGCAAAGCTCAGAAGTTCCGCCGTGGTCAGACAATAACTACACACTACGTAAATTATAAAGTTAAACGAATTCTAAAAACAATTTCTTTAATATTTCCAGGGGCTAGTTTTAATTTTGAATTCAAATACACCAATAGAAATAACTGTTCAAATGTCAGTTATTGCGGAGTTTTAACTTGAAATAAAATGAAAAATTATCAATTTAAATTTAAAAAAAACATTCATAATCATTGCCACATGAATATAAAGCAAATGCTGATTTCTGCATTAAATCATTTATTTATACAGTCCATGAAAAAGTAACAACCATCAATGAAATATAAATATTGAGAGTAAATGATGAAAATTTTAATTAGGTCATTATTGACTGAATATTTGTGACTACTCATTGAAAGTGTTGATATGTAGTAATTGCTCATTAAAAATCAAACATTCCGAGATTCACATTTCATATCAACATTTGATAAGTGCAATCAAATCAGTAGAAAAAAACAAGAAGAATGCATTTATATTCATTTTTAAAGCTAATTAATTAAAATTACACAAAAAGATTAAAACTAAATTTTTAGCTCAGATTCTTTAATGAATTTGCATTTCCTACTTTTATTTTTTTCATAAAGTTCTTAACTAGTATTTAAATTGTTATTTTTTTCTTATATTCAACACTGGGATAAAAACGTTTCTTTCAAAATATATCTAATTAGAATTTTTGTTCATTAATTTTCAAAAAAAAAAAAAATGTAAAGATAAATTTTCTTTTCGTTCGTGAGTCAAGATCTAAATCTGCCAATTCAATACGATTAATCCAGTAGTAGTAAAGAAAAAATTGTGTTCATAAAACTTTTTTATGAAATTATTTAATCCCATTCCTTTCACATAAAACTTCATTGTTCCATTTGACTCAAAGGATTTCGAATAAAAGATTAGAGTTAGAAAAAAATCTTCTTGAATTGTTAATAGATTTTATTATGAATATAGCTTAGCATAAATAAGTGTACAAATAAATAAAAATAAAACAAAATACTTACAAATATGAGATAAAAGTATATCTAAATAGACATAATTCCGCTTGTAGAAAAAAAATGTAGCAAAAATTACCATTTACAAGCAAAATAAATTAGCATGTATTCGAAAAAAATTAATAAAATAATTCCTGTCTTTTTAGTTTTGTAATTTCTTAATGTTAAGTAAAGTAAATTCATTACCTGCGCATTAAAATTAGATAAAATTAGGTTTTCTACTTCTAAAAACAAGAAGAAAAATTGTTACTTCAAAAATAATTTACATTTGATGTAATACTTCATAACATGAAAATAATAATAATAATAATAATAAAGATTTAAAAAAATCATGACTCTACATCAATGGATTGGATATAAATTCGACTAATCTTTGAGATTCAGAACTGGGTAATATATTATATAAGTTATTTTCAAACTTGAAACAAATCATATGATAAATTTCTAAAATAGAATAATCTTTATTTATAACTTATTTGGATGAGGAAACCATACTTCCCTCATTTAAAAAAATCATTCTAAGACAAAATCAAACATTTTTTTTTCAATCTCTGTAATCAAAAAAATTCAAATATATGTATAAAAAATTAAAAATTGAAATTAAAATTTCAATGTTTTTATTTTTAAACAATTTATTTAAAAAATTCATTGAGACCAAATTTCATATAATATCTAATTTGACTTTTTACAAATATTAGTTCAGTGAAACAATTGACCATCAAAGAATGTTGCCATTAAATAAGCACATTAGGAATGTCTTTCTTATTTAATCGTTTGGTATCATTCCTTTTGCAGATTATCGATTGAACTTATTTCTTTGCAAGAAAATAAAAATAATACTGTTTCTCAGAATATCTTATGTAGGATCAGAAAATCAATGGGAAATTTATCAATGGGAAAATTATTCACAATGTATTATTTGTAATAACAACAATGAATGATTTGTAATAACAATAATGAATACTTTGTAATAACAGCAATGAATGATTTGTAATAACAACGATGAATGCTTTGTAATAACAATAATGAATGATTTGTAATAACAACGATGAATGCTTTGTAATAACAACAATGAATGATTTGTAATAACAGCAATGAATGATTTTTAATAACATCAGTTAATAATTTGTAATAATAATCTGGGATTTTTACAACAATGATTGGGTTACGATAGATGAACAAAATTACTGTTGTGAAACTTTGCCTTAAAAAATGTTTTTAAATATTTCAAAAAAACCTTTATTAATGCACGTGTAAATACATTAAAAATAATTTTTTGCATTCAAAAATGATATAAAATAATTATTTTCTTTGCAATACAAAATTCAAACACTCCAAATCCAAATTAGGTTTTTTATTAAATAAATTGAAAAACACCTCAGAGGAACTCGCTTTCATTTTCTATAGCTATTTAAATTTTTTATCTGTTAAACTTATTGATTCTAGTTGTGCTAATTTCACTTAAGGCTCAATAAAAAATAAAAACAGATACATGCTCGCCTTAATTAACTATTTCTACTAAAATTTGAAAGAAATTATTTTAAATCAATGGATTATTCAGCTTCTTGTTCATAGTTTTGCATAACACACTCTGATGGGGAAAAAAATCCCAACACCAATTAAAAATTACCGTACAGTAATGAAATTTTAAGAATACATTTGTCTAGGTAACATATTTAATTGATTAAAGTTTCAAGATCACAGGTAGAACCATTGGCGAGAAGAGCCATTACAAATGTGAAATGTTGGTACATTAGTAACCAGTGTAACCGCCAGAATTTTGAATGCAAGCATGCAAACGTGCATGCATTGTGTCGTACAGGTGTCGGATATCAGTTTGTGGGATGGAGTTCCAAGCCTGTTTCAATTGGGTTGTCAATGCAGGGACGTTTAATGCTGGTTGTGGATGACGCTGGAGTTGTCGTCCAATGATATCCCATATGTGCTCGATTAGAGAAAGATCTGGTGATCTAGCAGGCCAAGGCGACATATCGACACTCTGTAGAGCATGTTGGGTTACAACAGTGGTATGAGGACGAGCGTTATCCTGTTGCTAGCTAATCAAGCTAATTTCAACAACTGTTTTTATCCACATGAACCAACTCTTCCAGATTTAGAGTGATACAGAAATTATAAGAACACCTCATTTACAAAACAATTTTAGGTAATTTCCTAGCATTCAGACATCAGCTTGCAAACTGACGATTTCAGCTCATAAGATTCTACCATTACGCCATTCAGTCTGAGCTACGGAAAATATTTTAAACACATTAGTGCTATCAAAGTTGATTAAATCTTAACAGTTGAACAAAAAATGTTCATTTGTTTATTTAAATATTCTTAAAAAAACTCCGGCTCTACTCTTAACATTTTCAACACATTATCACTGTCATCCTCATAATCGACAAAAGGCTGTTCAACAAAAAATATCACAAGCTATTTAAAGAATCATATCTTGCAACTGAAATAGCAATAATTTTATTCATCGAAAAAAGCTTGGTACAGCCAAAGGGATTACGAAATCTATAAATTTAACGACAAGTACTTTAAAATTCCTAAACAACCATCCATAAAAATTTTGCAACTAATCTTCTACAAAAGAATAGCGATTTCAAAAAATCCCTACCGATCAAGGCAAAAACTGTAGTTAAAGGAGATGTCTGTTCTTTCTATAAAGCGATATATTTTCTATTCTTACAAGCGAGCGTTACTTCTGCATCGAAGGAGTGGCTTTATAGGAAACGAAATCCCTCGCCGTAACCGATGGCGGATACTTGATCTTGCTACATTTTATTACTTTGCATCAATTCCACTCTTGAATTTATTCTTGGTTTTATTGGGTAAATCTATCGGGCGGAAAATGGCTATTGTTTTTTGAGTTGAAATCGAGGCCGTTCTTTTTATTTTCGCTCTTAATGTGCTGATGCGATAAATAATTCCTACTTCCCACCTCAGGTTTTATAGTTTAATTTTTTATCATATTCGTAAATATTACAGTTTTATAAAAAATGAATGAATTTAAACTGAACGAAAAGAAAGTTTTATCATTATGAAAAAATTTGAGCTAGACATTTTTAAAAATATTGTTATGGATTTACTTCCACAACTAAGTCTCTAAAGTCGAAGTCCTAAAGGCTTGTAATGGTCGCATAGTGTGAAAAAATTCAGCAGGCTTCAGCCATAACAACATTTACTACATACGAATAGATGAATATGCAAAGACGACAAATATATACAACCGAGACGAAAAAAGGTCAGTACTCTACAACAGTCTATAGCTCACAAGTAATAATCGACATGCAACATAAAGTGTCCCGATAGAATTCAGCAGGAGAGGGGATTACTCTGTATGATCTCTGCAAATGGCTGAAATTCTCAATAATCTCCTCACTTTAGCTGTATCAAACTGCCGACTCACTACCACATGACTGGCTCCTTCTCATAAGACTCGATGCTGCTGCAATAACAAACACAAGGACTTAGCATACAGCTCAGTTCAGTAGTTCATATATACATATATTTTCTTATTTATTTTCGAACACGCACAGTTAGTTAAGTGTTTATCAAAATACTGAAATTACACTTTGAACTCATCTAATATGCGGGCGGAGAAAATATATCAAATGTTACATTACAATTTTGCATTATCACATTCACAATTATTGCGGTATGGAATAATTGGAAGACTATATAAAATAAAATTAATTTTTGCGAATTGGTGTAAGTGCGAAACATCAGTTATCACTAACCTTTTATTTACCGAATTATTTTGCAATACATTTTCGAAATTTATTTTTGAACTATAGTTAAGTTTGGTACAGAATAAACCCATAAGGAATAAACAGTGTTTCACGAATTAATTTAAATGAATTATAAAATGATAAATTAATGAAAAAATATTTTTAATATTATTTTTACCTGACAACTTCTACTTTCTCTTGGAAATAAATTCTTCGTTTTTTTAAAATAATGTTAGAAAAAACAGGCTTAATGTGAATAAAACACAATAAATTTCAACTTATGGCAAATTTGTTGCTACTTATGGCGCTTTACAAGCCTGCTGGCAATCGAACAATTTTAGCAATAAGCGGTTTTTTTCCCCACTAGAGCCAAATAAGGCAAACAGTACGGCTTAGCCACTTCACACTTCATATTTGCTTGCACAATCTCTTTTTACAGGCCATAAGATCCACACACACAGATAGAAAACAGAAGAACAACCATGCCCGAATCAGGACTCAAACCCGGGACACCCAGAGCACGGGTAAGACGCGCTACCCCTAAACCAGGATGCAGCCGGGCTTAAGTGGTATTTTAAAATATCGTCATTAAATCAACAGGGGTATTCTTTTTTTATGAAAAGCTACTATCTCAATGACTTCCAACAAAAAGTCTCTAAAAAGAACCTCTTTTTAAGTGTTTCAATTGACCTGAGAAATCCATTATAAATATTTATATTGTTACGGAATTCCTATATTAATCCGTCAGGTTCTTTTTAACTTGTATAGTGGGTGTGTATGGTATTAGAGATGAGATGAAGAGCACACAGAATGATCAGTCTTTTAGTTGCCGAACACAACACAGACGTTTATTTACAGACGAAACGAACACACAGCAGCACACAATAACAACAGTAATTCACAAGTAGTAACAATATCTGCAGTACTAGCTATAGTACTCGACGCTGCTTCCTCAACAGACTACAAGGGACACAGCTCAGTTCAGCATTTGCTTGGCTTCGCCGCTTCTTGTTTTCTCCTCTGGAGGACTCGCTATCTGCTGTCGATTCCGACTACTACTGTCCTCAGCTTGAAACGATGGCCTTTATATAGTCCCAAGAGGCATAGCTAGAAATGTCTCGACCAATCAGGGCGCGTCTGGACATATATCGGTTCCTGATGGACGAATCGGGAAAATTCTCAATGTTTCGGGTACTTTCCATTTTGTCGCCAAAGTCGCCGAATTCGTCGCCAAGTCGCCAAATGTTTGCCAAGTTTGTCACCAATCCTTGGGACCTCCGACGTCACAACCATTCACTATTTAATTCATATTACTGTCAATCTGTCTTCCTTACATTGACAGTATTAGCGCAGGAAAGCAAAACCACAGGTTCGTAACAATATTCAATTGATTCTTTAACTCATTTTATTTCCATTTATGAATTATTTAAGTTCAATATAATGAACTTTAGAATAGTAAATCTTCGTTCTTCTAAATCTTTGAAATCACAAACCAATTCTTACAATCTTAATTCTTATCAATTCTACATATATAAAAATCAATGTTTGTCTGTAAGTCCCTTATGCCTTCTTAAACCGTTCATCCGATTGTTATAAAAGTTGGTCAGATTATTGTTTACATCTACAGGACGGTTATAGGGACAGTACAATTACATAAAATTAAAAATATATTTAATCGAATCTCAACCGCATCTGTAAACCAAGGATTAATTCCCAAATAACTCAACGAGGAGACAATAGATTCTGTATAAATGCTAAATCCAAGTTAAAGGTTAGCATGTCATGCAAGTCATTCTCAGAGGTAAAAACTTTAATATAGATTATGCGGGAAAGTTTTGGAAGATCAACCCGTTTCAAATTTAAATTAAATGTTTGTGTTTTTCGTAGAAACTACCGAAAATATTGTAGTACAAATAAATTTTGCTATTTCCTAATTTTACAAAATTATCTTTTCAATATTATTAATGATTTTAGGGATGTTTAATGTTTAATCAATTTTTTAATCATGATTTCTATGTTTAATCAATTTTAAAAGAAGATGTTTTGATCGCATTTTCTAAAATTACATTTGAGAATTCTGCACAATATTAAATGAATCACGAGATACATTGAAAGAATGCCAAGTTTAACAATTCTAAAAAAATACATAAATCTAATGTATAAAAATGATAATTTGTTTGTTCTAAATTTATATCCTGTCGTACAATTCTATTTCGATAAAACAGTGCCAAATTATTGATTAATGGCACCAAATATTATTTTTTTCGGCGGCAGCAACGGGCCGGGTAACAATAAAAACAATGCATTGGTGTTAAATATGTGATTTTGACCACTTCCAACTTCCAATCTGCTTTGGAATTTAGAAAGTATTAATTACTCAATTAGGAAAATTTACGAGAATATAGCTCCAAATTTCCCTACAACAAAAGAATACCATCGCATATTTTTCCCAATATTTACTAAACAATTCACATAAATTAAATGAATGTGCCTAATAAAGGTCCTTTGTATTCTTAAATATCGCAATTTTTAAAACGGATAATAGAACGCCATTAACTAACCTGTAGCAAGACATTAACGATCCTTTCACAATTTACTGGGGACATCCTCTAAGAGACACTGGCGACGAAAAACACCATCGAATTTCGATTTTCTGAAGCCGGTTTAATTGAAAACTGGAGAAAATTAGTTTCCAAGAAGGATCGCTTCCATCAGATCTCTGCTCCCATTAGTTCCGAAGATAGTTATTTTATGCAGATGAGAGCTTCCTCGCGTCGTTAGTCTTATTTAATTAAATGTTCGGCATGATGCCAATCCAGGAAGAGAAATCTATTACAAATTCTGGCAGAAAATCGAGTTATTTTTTGCGTTCTTAGAAGAATAATTTAATTTTATATTTTTGAAGAAATAGAAGAAGAATTTAATTGAAATTATATTTTGGAAATTAATGGAATTATAATTTACTTTTATATATTTGATGTTGCGCTTTAAGGAAATGATTCCGTTTTTTGAATGACGATTCAAATGTTAAATGATTGTTTTTATGTTTTGAAATGTAATTCAAAATGATTACATTAATTATTAATGATTTTTATGTTTTCAAAGAATTGATATATGCTTTATGAAATTTAGGATGAAACAGATTCAATATTTGATGTTTTTATTTTCTAATGTTCATTCTAATTCATATTTATTCCCCACACAAATTTATGCATGTTTTTTTATACATCAAAAAGAAGGAAATCACTGTATTAAGTAATAAAAAAAGTATACCCTTAAAAATTTACAAGATCCTGGAAATAATTATTGTCATAAAAGTGAACAAGATCAACAATGCTATCTTCACATGCTCATGTACATGCTTTTTTTAAGACAGTACAGATAACCAGTGTGTGCAAGTGTACATTGATTCATACCACATGTCGTATTTTAAATATTCCAACTGCTTGTTTATTTCATGCTGTTTGCAGAAATGTTGAATTTCTATTGATTGTGAGTTTATATATAGAATTATAGAATTATTGAATTCTTACTAATTGTTGAATTTTTAAATTCCTATTTTTTTGTTGAATTCACATTTTTGATTGAATTTTTGAATTCCTACTATTTGCTGAATTTTGAATTCCTATTATTTGTAGAATTCACATTGTTAGTTGAATTTGAAATTCCTATTATCTGTTCAAATCCGTTTTTTAAATTCGTAATGTTAGTTGAATTATAAAATTGCAATTGTTTGTTGAATCCATACTGCTTGTTGAATTGTTGAGTTCATTATACTTTCTGATACTGAATATTAGTGTATTTTGCAAGCTATAGTGATTTGGTGCTGTTGATAATTACGTGAAAACATTTGAGCTTGAAAACAGGG
>JAPMOQ010016056.1:928874-946071 GCA_026543055.1 Argiope trifasciata | reverse complement strand
TATTTCATAATAATACATATTTCATGAAATTCGATATTTCTTTAAAAAAATGTTTACAAAAAGAGTTAAAGTTGGGTTAAGATATTTGCCTGGTTTACAAAGTCCGTTTTTGACAAAAAAGCATATTTATTATTTATTTTTTCCTTTGAAAGACCATTTATTTATGTTTAAATCTGCGTTTGTTTTGTTTCTACGATTTTTTTATCAGAATATATAGATGTTTCTCTAAATCAATATTAACGAAAATGAAACTTAAAATAGCCGGAATTCAGTTTTTTTTAGCTTTAATTCGTTAATATTCACTTTCAAATTCGTTAAAATTCACTAAGGATTCTGTTGAGAAATGTGAATGTCGGAAAGCAAGTGTTTACCAAAAAGCGGGGGATATGAAAATCCATTAAAAGTCCCGAGGGTAAAGGAAATTTGACAGCCAATGTCATAATTAAATTACAAAACTATTATGATGTTGCAATAACATCCAATGTTTGTAATTTATTGCTTGTTCAAACTGTAACACTTGCTGCCTTCGCTCATGTTTCTCCCAGTTATAAAAAGCCAATGCATGGACATGTCCAAAGGGAATATATCCTTGGTGCATATACCAACCTGCACTTTCAGAATTCAAAAAATAGAATCAAGTATAATACTCCCAAAAATATTAGGAATATTGTCTTCTTATATCAAATTATATGACCGAAATCTTCTGAAAAATTGACTTTACAGAATAACACAAAATGTTACTGAAAATTGGGCAATCTATTATGGGCATTTATTCCCAAAAATAAATTTGTTGAATTGAAAAATTTGCGGTTAGGTACTAGTATAGCGGTACTGTTATTAATCGATGGGTTTTCTGGCATAATAGAAATTTTTAATGTGTTTTGGTATTATTCAAGGTTATTACATGCTAGTAAAATACAGTAGGTTCGTCAACGAGCGAATTATTGCCTAAAAACGACAGCCTTTTCCTGTTACGAAATTGTCCAGAAAAATATAGCTATTAGAAAGAAAAAATTAAAGCAGAGAATAAGGAAGGCATTTGCTACAAAAGTCGTCAATTTAAAATGAAATAATTTTTCAGATGTACATTATTAATTGCTCTGAATACATTTTTAAAATAATGTGTTTTTTTATTGAAATTTTATTACATAAAGTATCGTTTTATAAAAACTTAAGATACATTTTTAGGAAATTTTGTATATATATTAATTTTGTGTTTTTAAGTCAATGAACTACAGATTTTGGTGCAGTATTAATAGTTATTTATTTTTAGCATTTTATTGCAAGTAGTACCTATAATTTGTATTTTTACCATATAATATAAATGAAGGAAGTTCATTACTTTTTTTTTTAATTTGTGCCTTTTTCGTACCTTTTTGTTCATTCCCTTAATAAGAACAGTAGCTTTGTTTTTTAGAAAAATAATTTATATTCCAGAGCTTAAATTTAGTGTAGAGTTTACTCTAATTTCATCAAATTTTACCTAAAATACCTCAATTTAAGTCATTAATTTTTAAATAAATTCTAATTCAGGTTATAAATTGTTTTGAGTTATAATCATTTAGAAAATTACTTAAACTGACAATTAAAGAAGTTTTTTTTTAAAAAAAAACAGGCCACCGAAATCAGGCAGATGTCTTTAATATTTTTTCGTTATTAAATTTATTCTATTTCAATCAGATTTAGCATAATTCTACATTCGAATACTAATTTTAAGCATTAAAATATTTTCCCCAATTCAGGAAAACAACACCATAGAAAGCGTCTTCCAAAGAAAAAACTTTTTTTTCTGATTGAGCTTTTTCAAGGTGCCTCAGAAGCCATTATATTTACATTTTCATCCCTTTCTCGCCTTCGAAGTTCTGAAATGAAGAAAAATGCCTTTTCCTGGATGTAAATCGTATGGAATATTATCTTTACTCATTGTTTCCGAAACATCTGAAACCTCTTACTTTTTTTTTGGTTTACCATTCTCCATTTCTTTTTCGTTTTGTTTTTAGGCTTGAAGAATGTCAAGATTCAAAAGAAAATACTTGGAACTCTATGACCGAATGTTCAAAGAATGGAATAATGTTATGTCTCTTAAATCAGATGGAATGTGCTCAAAAGCACTTTTTTCTTCAGATTCATTTGAAGTTTATGTTTTCCAAGGAAAGAATTCATCTGAGAGGAGTTTTTGCCCTGTAATCTTTATTCTTTTTTAATTAAAAAAATATGTTTATTAAAATTATAAGCCAGTATGAAAATTTAATATTTCCTCTGAATTCATTGAAGTTCGTTTTAATATGACTAGAGATTGTGTCTAAAATTATTAAATAAATGTCGATATCATTGTACCTTGTACCGTGGCTATTGTTTAATGTACTAACTACAATTCTGTAATGTATTGGGTATTGTAATGCATTATAGTACGAGTACAGTGGCTAGTGTACTAATGGCTATTATGCTTTGTATTATTCAAAAAATAAATATGGAGAGTATGTTTGCTATAAATTTGTAAATTTAAATACTAATGAAGTGGTGCCTATATACAGTTTCAAAAGAAAAAAAAACATAAATACAAGAAAAACTTAAATCTAAATGGTTAGGAAGTTTAAAAAATGGATATCGATGGAAGCAACATTCTGATAATTTTAATTAACTTTGGCATTTATTACAAATGACATGAAAATTCCAATTTTAACTAGTTTATTTCGAATCTCTCATTTTTGCAATTTTTTTATACTTCCACATATGTAAGAATTTGGATTTTTGTTATCCAGGAACATGCTTCTATCATGAGTCTATAGTCTCATGATAGAACAGTCTTCTATCCATCTATTCTATCATGAGTGCACTATCATGAGTGAATAGATGGGAATTCATATCACTGACTTCCTGAATTCATATCACTGACTCAGATAAATAATACTGAATGACTGAACCGCTGCAACAGTAACATTCTTGGAAACTGTGTTTGAGTTCTAAGGGCTATCACCAGCCACGGTACAACTCTTCCGTAAGGAAGTAAGGCTTATCATCGATGGAAGGAATCAGACCTCCACCCTTTTGTATATCCTGTATTGTGGTCAGATCAGACCATTATGCTGGAAGAGTCTCATCCTCATTTCAAGGTGTCCACCTGCAAAGTGAGAATGTATGTAGATGGAAAGCAATCATTTCAAGTTATATATAGCAAGCATTTTATAGTATATAGCATTTATAGTTATATCCATTGTATGATAGTAACAACAAGGGAAGGATTGAAAGAAATTGTCACTAGATGTCTTTAGGGAATATGATAACTATTTATATCCACTGTATAATAGTAACAATATGGGAAGGATTACAAGCCGTAAAGAAATTCTAACTAGATGTCTTTAGAAAACATGATAACTAGTTATATCCGATGTATGGTAGTTATAATAAGGGGAGGATTGAAAGTTCTAAAGAAATTGTTAATGGATTTCTTTAGGGAAACATAACTAGTTATATACACTGTATTATATTAACAATAAGGGAAGTATTGAAAACCCTAAAGAATTTGTAACTAGATGTCTTTAGGGAAACATGATAACCAGTTATATCCACTGAATCATAGTAATAATAAGGGAAAGATTGAAACCCACTTGCGAGTCTTCCAAGGTTCCAAACCTATTCACTGAGTGAACTGTATTGACCTTTCTGATAAAAATCAATGCAATTTTAATATAGAATTACATTCAACGCTTTAAATAATTTGTTTTTGTTTCTTTTAGTTGAAGTCCCATGGAGGTACAAACGAGAAAAAAGATGAAAAGTGTTGTCCTCAAGTGTATTTAACAGATATTGGGAAAGAGGGAAAATATCTGAATAAATTTTTTAGGCGACATTTATTTTGAATCGAACTTGATCTTTCGGCCATGTTTACAAAATCCGTAATTACTTTTTCGATAACTTGATATTCAGTCACTTTTTTTTTTCTTTTTAAAAATTCAAAGAACGGCGCCATTTATCAATCGCACTTGCCATAGATATTAATTTTTTATGTAGGTTATAATGGAAAACATAGTTTATATTTTTTCTTCTATTCAAGTTTGTTATCCTAAAGAGGTTCAGGCAACTTAAATCGAATCTTATTTTTTCAGCCAAAATTCCGAAGAGGCAAACATTTCATTTTGATGTATATATTTACTCTTTGTCTTTAATTCGTGTTTATTATAAGAACAAAATAGTTAAATGTACAATATAAAGAATTAAATAAAACTTAAATTAATTAAATTCATAATTTAAATTTGTTAAATTGATAACCTAATAATATAGAATTGTTAAATATTTAGTTTGAATAAAATCTCAAGTGTGCATTAGCCATGCAATAGAATGACAATAATTAATTAATGTTCATACAGTGTATATTATCGTCAACATGCATTAAAAACTACCTGCTTAGTTCCTTTATTCAATGAAGTCTAAGCAAGCTTTGACAAAAAATGTATATTTCTATTGTTAAAGGAAACGATTATTAGGATTTTCTGAGGAAAAAAAAATCTTTATTTTGTCCCTAGAAATGCAACTTTATAAACTTTAGAAAACAACTCTGTTTCAGAGCTTTATTGGGAGTAAAACAAAATGAATTAGATTTCTTCTTGCTTCTTTTACGGAAGTGAAACAAAATAGGTTACATTTCTGCTCCCAGTGTGTTATTTCTCGTGAAATATCATGTATCTTACTTTGTCACAATTTCCATCTCGAATCCTCTTTAACTCTCTTGTGAATCTTGAATGCTATCCAAAACGCCTGAAATCCAAATAAGTATGTTATGGGTGTCTGAAAAATTGTTCCACGTAAAAACGAAATAATCTTTTATTTGAAAATGTATTGTTTTTTTCTTTATTTTTGATTTATGAATTGAAATTCTGAAATAGATCTGTAATCTAGATACTCTTTGACTTCAAGAAAAAAATAAGTTCGTGCTAAAAATTAGCAAACAAAAAAAGGAAAAAAAGGAAAAGAAAGAGAGTGGGAGAAAAGAAAATATGTGAAATAAAATTTGCTTAGGAACATTTGAATTAAACAAGAAACTTCTTACTTCTCTTTATTCTTTTTTCATTGCAAGCATTAAAACAATTATAAAAGACGCATTTGGGCTATATAAAGAATGCTTGATATATTTAGTATTATTTCTGTATTTTATGTCAGTTATCAATAATTTTATATTTTTAATAATTTCACTATTGCCTCAAAATAACCAGTATTGGTGGGCAGTTTTCTGTATCAGACGATAGATGGCGCTTCTCAAGTGAATCATCTATCTTAAATGACCACTATAAAACATGGCTGCAATATTCTTCGCAATATTCGCAGAGAATATTGTCAAACTGGAAAGATGGCAGGTGATGGCAGACATTAAGAAGATGAAAAATTATCATAAATATAGGTTAGAGAAAAACAATTTTACAATAAAAATTCGAAAAAACAAACGTGAAAAATGCAATGAAACTGGTGAAGAAAATTGCCCTTCGAATGTAGGGATTAGAAAAAAGATTTCATTTATCTGTCACACTGAGAACTTTGATTGATTTGCCATTTTGATTGATAAATGTTTTAATTTTTTTATCAAAATGATTATCAGGATTACAGTTATAAAATAGTTAATAATAATTTTTAATAAAATTCTTAAAACGACGAATCTGCACAATTATATAATATAAATAATACAATTTTTGTAAGTAATGATAAATCCTTTTCAAATTAACAAAAAAATGCAACTGAAGATTAATATAATTTTAAGTACCACATTTTCTCTCGCTCTAGTTGGAGCTAAAATGTCAAACGAATGGGATAAAATGTTACTTTATATAACTTTAACTTCAGTTCTTATAAAGTAAATGACAAGATTAAACAAATATAGTTTGTAATATATTTTACCATTTCTGTGCAGCTGACAGAACTTCCCAAATCATTTTTCACTGTCACGGTTTCAACGTCAAAAATGAAATATTGCATTCTATATCATTCATCACTTTAAAATGATATTAATAATATTTTTCTGACATTTATATGACTAGGTATAAAACGATTCATTAAATCCTTTCCAATTCCGTAGAAACTATGGTTCGTCGAGTATATGCCTGTCATTACTTTCTCTATTCTTGTTTTTCATTTTGTCATATGGGAGATAGACAACTAGAAAATACCGGTTTCCTGGCCTAGGGATAGATCCACGTGATCTGGGTTGTTGTTGTTGTTTTTGTGTGTGGTTTATTGGCGCAAGAGCCATACCTTGCCAAACTGCGCCAAGCATACGGTGAAACTAGAACATACATTTAAGGTATCCGACTACGTTAAAAGGATAAATTTTGAAAAATTGGATTTCTTATAAATTATTCATAGTTTTTAGATGTGTTTTCAATAACAAACACTATAAACGCAAAAGCAATTATTTGAAAATATAGTATATTTTGTTAAATAGGAAAATTTGTAGTAAATTTTAATGAAGTTTAATCAAAATGGTAAAGACTCTACACAAAATTGTTATGCCGCTATCCTGTTTTTCTTTGCACACAAGTTACAGAATACAATGATGAATGAAATGAACCAAAATCTAAGAAATATCTTTAGATGCAAAGAAATCATGGGTAAAAATATGCTCATAGATGCACTTTTTCCATCAATTCACAACTTAATTTTTTGAAAAAAACATCAATAAAAGAAAAATTATTTCACCAACAATGCAACTTTGGGTTCATTTCATTGGCCATATTATTTAAAACACAAACTGAAAGTTTTATGTACATATATTTATTAGTGTTTGAGGTATTTTATTAACGGTAGAGATTTTTTTATGAAATTTAAAGTTTTGAGAAAATTGAAGTTAAAGACAAATTTTAAATGAAAAATCAGTGATCTGGATGATATTTCAGGCCTTCCTTTTCTTAGAAAAGATAAACTGTTTTGGAAAGAGAAATGCCTGAACTACAAGAAACAATAAGAATTTTAAAAAAAATTCCTGTGTGGTCGATAATTAGTATTTTTAACGTAGTCAGATACCTTAAAACAACACATTTTAAGAAGCAAATGTAGGTAAGTGAATCCACATGAAATGTATCGATACGAATATTAAAAAAGAATTATTTTAACTTAAAACAAGGAATAACATAAATCAATAATAAACATGTAAATAAGACGCATTTAACGAAAGGAAAATCGAACAGACGAAATAACGACTCCAATAGCTCTTAAAAATTTAAAAATTTTTGGGTGATATTTTTCACCCATTAGGTCTTGCATTTTAAGAGAAGACGAGTAAAAAAAATTATGACGACGAGCATTCAAATCAGGGCACTTGGTTAAAATGTGTTTAACACCAAAGGCAATATGATAAATGAGGCAAATTGGCACCTTTTCCCCCAAGATAAGATCACGATGAGTAAAATGGATGAGACCTATACGGAGGCAATCCGGGATTCCCATCTCACGTGATCTGGAATTCCTGTTCCTGTTCCTGGAATTCGAGTTCCTGTTCGAGTTAGTTGTTCTTCTATTGTAGCGTTATCCGGCCCCATACATGATAAGCGGCATTTCCAACCAGCTGTGCCATCACGTATTAAAATCCTCCATTGTTAAATGCCTCCAGATTGCAGACGGGGGATCTTCTTATCACCGATTGTCGTCGCATCTGGTCATTAGCTAATTAATGACTACACGAAGATTGATAAGATTCAGTTTTAGCTTAATATCTATAAAGACAAAAGTCAAATTGTGAGCCAAATTAAACACTGTATTGATTTTTTTCGATCTGTGTTTTCAGAAACGTGTAAATCGATAATTTTTTTAAAAAAGTCAATGATTTAAATCTATTGAATCCGGTATAGGACTCTGTGACTACAAGTGTAGATTTGTGTCAAATCTTTTTTTTCCAGTTGGCCAAGAAAATGTGTAAAACTCAATATCGAATTTTGGATACTACTAAGGACAAGTCAAGGTATAGTCACCAAGAGATTATATGAGGATGAGATGACACATTTAGTAAAGATTCTAAATTCTGGTCAAAGTAAATATTTCTTAACCGTTGTGCTGCAATCTCACGAAAGTCATTCTTTAGCTGTTGAAGTCAAGCACTCAGTACAGCAAAAAAAAAAAAAAAAAAAATTGAAAAAACTTTCCGAAATTAACACGAGAATGTATTTGATATTCAGATTTAAGATAAGAAAAAATATATTTCTGAAACCCAGTAATGCCACAGCAAATATAGAAGTCACTAAAATGGAAACTTTTTATAACGAGGAAGTACATACAAGAAATAAATCGGGAAAATGATCTTAATCTCTTTAAGAAAACACGGTAACTCAAAAATTCTTTTTAATTTGAGTGTTTAAAATTAGATTTTACTTTTATTATGTGTAAAATATTCTTTAAAAATATCCCCTATCATTCATTTGATTTTTTGATTCTTTTTATCAAAACCCTGAGGATTTTTTTAATCGGGAGATTTTTGTCCAAATTCTTTTTTTCCAGTTAGTTGTTAAAATACTACAAAAATTAGTATGCATTTCCTCCTTTTTTGTGTCGCGTCCGTGTTTCCACGGAAAGGGGGTGCAGTAACCTCTGACGGTAAAGATCCCTGAGCACACAGAGAGCAGAAGTCTGATTTTTAGCTCAAATGAAGATTACATACACATTCGCTTGCACAACCCCTTTTAAAGGGTTACACATTCACATGCCTCACAGACAGAACACAGAGTAACAACCATGGCCGAAGCGGGACTCGAACCCGGGACTCCCAGGTCACGGGGAAGACACGCTACCCCTGTGCCAGGACACCGGCGTGTTTCCTTCTGCCACCAGTATTTAAGTTTTTATATTTTTATTGTAAAAAAAAACACCCACAAAATCTGAAAAATGCAGAAACTCTGAATTTGAACTTTTTAAAAACATTCTGCAGAAATGCTAAATCCAAGTTAAAGCTTAAATTTTGATGCTATAGTACGCAAATGTCATATAAGACTTTCTCGGAGGTAACAACTTTATGACAGATTATGCGAAAAGTATTTCGGGGGCCTAGGGGTCTAAATTTCAGCCTTAGGGGTTCTAAATTTTAGTGTTTTTGGCAGTAAACACCAAAAATATTGTAGTACAAATATTTTGCACCACCTTAATTTTCAAAAATTATCTTTTAATTTTATTGAAGATTTTATGGTATAAATATATTTTCTATTATTAATCAGTTTTAAAAGAAAATATTTTAACTACATTTCTAAAATTGAATCTGATAATTCTGAATGAATATTAAACGAATCACGAGTTACAAAAAATAATTTATTTGTTACCATTCTGAAAGAACACCAAGCTACACAATTCTAAAAGAATTCACAAATCGAATATATAAAAATGACCATTTGTTTCTTCTTATTTTATGTCCTGTCATACCCTTTATCCTATATCTATAAAACATTGCCAAATTATTGATTGATTGCATTTAATATTATTTTTTTGTCTGCAGCAACTCGGAGATTACCAGCTGCAAAACAATAAAGCTACAGCTCTAAAAGTTTGCAGGCATACTTAAAATGACTCAATTCATCATATGTGTCAACAACAACAAAAATTCATGGTTCTCAAGTACGGTATCAGCTTAATTTTCTCGATAACAATTCTTGAAAATTAAATTATAAAATAAATAATATTCAATTTTACACAATTAAATTGATCTTTCGAAAAACAAATTTAATTAACAGAGCATGCTTGTAAACATTCATTATGACACATATAGCTTAAAATAATAAAATGGAGATTTAATAATGAATAAGAGCATAGTTCTCTATTTGAAATTACTGTTTATAGGAGAATGATTTTGTTGATTAAATCTTTGGATATTTGTTCATTTTTTAAGTAATAATCATTTGATTCGCATCATTTATTTATTTTAAAGCTTGTAATATTCCCGTGTGATGGTCTGTCGATTCATTCATTTTTTTCTCTACTTTAATGACTAGCACCTTTTTTTTGAACAGCTTAATGCGTTTGTTGGAAATATGTTACAGACAATTTAACAGTGATATATCATATTTTCTCAGCACAATACTTTAAAATTATATAGATTTATGCTATCTTTTTTTCAAAAACATTTATACGGAGGATTTTGAGTAAAACAGCAATTTATTCCATTTATGTTGGATTTCACTTTTAGTAGCATTGAAAAAACTCATTTTATCTTGTATAATTTTTAATTTCATCCATCAAGCGGTTTTAATTTTTCAACATCGCATTTACATGAAAAAGAATAAACGAACATATTATGTACTGAGAGATTTAGAGCAGATATAAATATTTTACTTTGTAATAAATGTTACTGTCCCGGCTCCAAAGCATTAGCTCATTGAGTTTATGAGCTATCGCATTCGGAAACCGACGATCACTTAAGATCAGTTATATTACAATCCAATTTAAAACGACATTAGGGCTATTTAGGCGCGGATCTAGAAATTTTTAACTATGGTCAGATGTCGAGGGCGACACCTGAGCTGGCATTTTTCTCTCTCTTCCCCACCTCAGCAAAGGGAGGACGCTACGCCCCATGGGATATAGCGTTCACCAGACCCACTGATTTTGGGGATTCTATTCGGATATCGAAATTGAAACCATTAGGCAAAGTGACAGGTATATATATATATATATATATAATTAGAAATATAAGCATTTTTACTTGGCTTATATTGCTAATTTATTTAGATTCGTCTGTATTTTAGTAGTAGCTGCATTAGCACTCACTAAAAGCGATAGTTTTTAATTTTTAATTTTAAACTTGTTTGAATCCGAAATAATGTTTGTTTCGATTCCAATTTTTAGTTTCGTTTACTTAATTCTATTAAATTAGATTTGTTTCATAATCTATATCATTTTGATTTTATATATGTTCATATTTTATTGTTTAATTCCAAAATAAATTTTAATTTCGATTCCGACAATTCCGACATAATTATTTTGGGTTGAATTTTGACTCTGATAATGGGTTTTAATTATTTAAGGATTTTATGGTTTATATATATATATTTCAGAATGAGGGATGTCTGAAGCTTGGAGACAAAAAATCTGAACTAACAGGAATTCGAATTCAGTTCTATGTTTTTTTTTCACTATCCACTATGCTTTTGGACCAATATTTTCTATTTCAGACAAAGAGCACCAGGATAGTATTTGAGATCACCACTGTGTATGCTATTTGAATGGCATGCATATTCGAAAGATGGTCGTTTTATTTTTTAAAATAATTCATGCTTAAAATATTTTTAAATGTTATATTTCAAGCTATTTCTACACTTTTCATTTTTCCTTTTTCAATATAAATGCTTTTTCTGGAATCGAATCTAGATATTTGATTTTACTTTTTATGTGAGTGTTTGAATTTTGCAATCTGTGCATCTTTCTAATGCGCTTATTTTTTGCAAGAAAGAACTGAAGTAGTTTGACTGAAGGAAGGCAAGTTTATAAAAAGAATTCTATTGAGCGGAATTTTTTTATTTTAGAATTCTTTACTTACCTTGGGTGACATTTTTCAGACTTTTTATTTAAACTCCGATTTTGTCATTGCTTATTAATTCATGCACTGGAGTTAAACACTGGCTAAGATTTCTGATGTTTAAATATCTTTTAAAACTGAAAAAATCTATCAATGTTCGTTACAAATTTGAGATAATAATTAGGTAAGCCATTTTGTTTGTTCATTCCTATTTTAATGCTATAAAATCTATTTTAGAAAATAAATTTGATTTTTTTTTCAAAAAGTTCCGTTATTGATTAGTAACATATTAAACTTGAAGTTTCTACAGAATCCATAATTATTGTAGAACTTCGTTAATCTGTCTGTATTTGTCTATAGATCCTTATATTCTTACATCATTATGTTTAAATATTGTCTAATTCGAGCTTTTCCTCACAAACAAATTTAAAACTAAGAATTAAAAAAGATTTCGGTAATTAACATAGTTTCAGTGACGCATTTAGCAATTTTGCGTTACTACGCAATGCATTGCTCAAAATTTCTTTTTTACTAAATTATTAATGTTTTAGAGCATCGTAAACAAAAATAACTTATTCTCACCTAATTTTTTCTACTTGTACAGCTTTTTGAAATGTTTTAAAATCAAGCAATGAAATTAAGGAAAAATTAACCTTGGTTATTTGATTTCCTGGGTGCAAAATATGAGGATTTAAATATTAAAGTTCTTAAATATTTTTTTGTAAATTTATTATCTTAAAAGACCTATCGTGTGAGAAGTAACAAATATTTAATATTCCATTTTATTAAAAGTGATCATGTTAGTACGTTAATACGTTAAAAGTGAACCATGTGAAAAATAAATATTTAATTTTTCGTTAAATTGAAAGTGAATTACTCTTTGGATCATTTTAGTTTAATTTTTTTTTTAATTAATGTAACATTATAGCTTTAAGAATTTAAAATTGCATGATATTTTATATTTATAAATTTTATTTTATATCTAAATTCAGAGGATTTTAATTCATTTCCCTAGTTGGATATCAATCAGTATTGCGTAATTCTCGTATCTTTACTGTCCGTAATCATAAATGAAACTGTATTAATTTTAATCTTTGAGAGAGAGCATATAATATAAGAATTGAAGAGAAATTATTTCAAGAAATTACCTTAACGATTAGATCTCTATAGGTTTATTTTACATTGCATATATTCATGTTCCCTTACCGAAAAGATTTTACTTGGGTCAATACATACTCTCAATGATAACAAATGTTTTCGCAAATGAAAACAAGTTTTAATGCTATAGTTGCCCTTTGCAATGTTCTGTTCGGTTTTTAGGGTAACTTTGTAGATAAAATTAGTGTTAAAGTAATGCTTGGCATATACAGTGTTATAGCTTAGTTATCAAAATTAATAGTAGTTTCATTTATCAAATAATGGTAATTTTGTCATATTTAGTCTTGATTTTTTTTGCATTCATTTTAGATCAAAATGTGAATTATTCGTTTTTTGGAATGAATAAAATGTTTTTTGTGGTATAAACTTTGAATCAGTCATGTTTCTATGCAATTCTTTATTTTTGTTTACTATAGAATGGAATTTTAGATATAAATAAGTGTTGCTATTTCTTTTAATAAATATGTATTTAGAAGATATAAATTCATTTTCTTTATCAATATGTTTCGAAAAAAATGCTTTTATGTTCATAATCAAATGTCTATTCTTTTGTTGAAAAATATGTGGAAATATTTGTAGTATACTTCTACATTTTCTTACTAAATATAAATAAGCATATTTTGGTTGTAGTTTTGTGTTTCCCTCAGTTTGTTGCCAGTAAAACACTGTGAAACAATCTTCTAGCATGTAAGATGTTATTTCGTAATTTTAAGTTATATTTGCATCTATTTCTATCATTCATCCAGCAGAGGAAAATTATATTTCATTACAAATGTTATACCATTTAAATATTACAATACATATATGGTCCGAATTAGGATTTTCTCTAATTTTTTTTATCAAAATAATTGTTCGCATCCAGGGAAAAATTCAATCTTTTCGATATGTAATCGATTGATCATTGGGCATGAGGCATTTTTTGATCAAAATCAAAGCGAACTGAGATCGAGACAGGGATCAATTGTACAATTTAGTGATGAAGTAGAATACTGGATCAATAGTTCTTGCTTTTTATGATCAACTGTATTATGACTGTATATGATGTATGGCATCAGTACTTTCTATGATCAACTATACTTTATACCGTCATACGATTGTAATTTAAACTGGATATTCCGATTACATGATCACATTTTACACTGATGATTAACTGTTTTAAAATAAACATAAATTGTATATTTTTTCAATATAATTGAATTCGGTCAGTTTTCGGTGAATGCGCAATAAAATATAATGCAGCTGACTATTTTAAATAGTACACATTTGAACTGAATGAAAACTATGCGTATACAAGCATTCAAAACGTCGAGCTTCTATTTTTTTTTCCAAATAAAATTATAAGTGCAAGAATTTTTTTTTATCGAGACTGAATTTGTTGAATAATTGAATCAGTTTAATGATGTGATGAAGATTAGTCTAAATATAGAGGCATCAACTGTTTAAAAATTTCGAAGATAAGATATCAGGGTAAATTTAGTGTCAGTGATTGATAAACAAGTAGCCATCCATCATCAAAATTACATGAAAAAGAGATCTAAGACTGCAATAAGATTATCAATTTCCGAAAAAACGTAGCAATGAACCCATTTTAGAAGATGGTAAATACAGTTGAAATCCAGGTATATCACAGATTGAAAGATGAGTTTAAAAGCCATACTTGCTTGGGGAAATTATTTGGCAAAATAGACTTCATCAACAAATTTTGTCTATGCATTCTGTGAAAAAAAATTTGAACTTTGGAACGCAGTGGTATTTTCTAAACTGTTATGAACAGTTATCATGGTTCTAAAATCGCCGCAGTATTTTTTTTCTCTCGGAACAAATGTTCTTGTATTTCTGAATATTTGAAATACAAGTTTCTCTGGTTTACTTTCTTGTCAATCTATAATATGTTAAAAAATAGTACTTTCGTTTCTAATATCTTCCCAATTCTTAATATGTATTTTTTTACAGCTGTCCCTCAAAATCTTTGAATTGCTCTACTTTAGTTCAAAGCACCTAAAAACATGTTATATGTATACTAAGAAAAAAGCCCTTCTTCGCTGCTGCAAGTTCAGAATGCAAAATTGGATATAAGTTGACTGCTGCTGTTTATCAAAGATGTATCAGATTGTGTGAATGTCTTCATTCGCATTGGACTATATCATATAAGACCATATAATTTTGTAAGGTCTGGTGGATAAAACCTTTTCTAGAATATTTTCCAAAATCCTTTTATATAAGGTAGGACTAAATTCAAATGTTCAGATACATTTGCGTGTTTTAAAATAATTGAAACCCTCTTTGGGCTCTAGGAAATGAGAATAATTTTTGAATGGAAAATATCTATGGAAAAATAATGAATTCTTTCACAACTAATATCTTTTTATCCTCTTAAGAGAGTCCCTTCGCGTAATATTCCAAAATTTTAATTTCACCATAAACTGCAGTTTCAATGATTAACCCTTTCTCCGTCCTTTCATGTCTGGTTTTTTTGTTTTATTGTTTTTTGCGGCATTAGTCCGAGTAAACATTTAAGTCATTTTAAACGTTTTAAAGTTTTAAAATTTAGAATTGAATCGTGTTACGGTTACCTTGCAGAAGTTTAACTTCAGCGCGCCAGATGCTTTACAGACGACAGTTATATTCTTTTCCACTTACTAGAGGTCCAAAAATGAATTTTTTTTTTGTAATTGTAAAACTTTGAGAAATCAATATACGTATGACAAAGCAATGAAGCAGTTAGTTAAACATCGAACACATTTTATGTAAGCATACTTCTATTTCGGATATTCCATATTATGCGTTCACAATTCCAGGAGCTTCTTCTAAGGTCTGCTCTTTATTAAAATGCTTTGGTCAATCGATCCAAACATTTATATCAACATTTTTATTTAGACTAAGATGTTCAAATTCAGTAAATGTAGTCATTCATAATTCTATAAAAACCGAATTATAATATTTACAATAAAAAACTAAACATGCAGACTTCAGCTAATTTCAATTGAACTCTAAAGAAAATTGAACCATAGACATTCTTGGGAAAAGAAATATTTGTATATTCTAAAAATTTTGTCTCGTTTAGCATAGAAAAATTAAAGGAATACATTTAATTTTTCTTTAAAATGGGTTAATTGATTGCATAAACTAATAATTGCAAGTGTATTTGGTCACCAAATTTCAAGTTTGGGAAACTCCGTTTAAACAAATTTTATTGTTATAGCAACCTATGCAGTTTCCTTTATCTTGGTAATTCTAAGCAAATGTATTTACTTCCCTTAAAGTTTAGAGTTGAATACCAAATAGTATGAAGGACAATCATCAATTAAGATTTACGTTCATTTTAATCGAACAAATTTAAATCATTTTGATCTCTTAAAGAGGTTAAGATTGTTTACAATGAAATTAAATAACAATATAATGGCTTTAAATATAATAACAAAGAATTATTTAATGCGTTATTCCAAAATTTAACAGTCTAGATGTTCTTTACCTTTTGCTTTTTAAACAAACTTAAATATTTTAGTCCAGTCTTTTGAGAAGATCTTGCATGTCTGATTTTGTCTTCATCTTGCATTTTCAAATTTGTCTTGAGATATTTAGATTTAGTATAGTAATGGCTTTATCATAACATTGATGTGGATATTTTTATAGCCCTGATTCAGTATTATAAACTTAAATTTTTCTAAAGCGAATCTACTGTCAATTAGAAAATCAAAATAAAATTTTATACTAGTAATTATATCATCTTTTTAATTATTATACCAAATTTTTATGACTTTAGTTTTATGTGCTCGTTTAATTAGTTTGGATTACTTTTAATCTTAGCCTAAACATGCAAATTATAATTAAAAATTATGTGGTGGTGCTAGTATCTATTTTGTCACACCGCAGAACTCAGAAGCATCACGACGTTGCGTTGCCAAATTGAGATATATTAACTTATTCGTATGTTTCATAATTGTACGAGGATCCTAATCCAGGGTTTTTAAAATAGATATTGCATTCTGGGTCGTCTTTTTTTTCTGTATTGAATACGCTAAATATCATGCTCGAAATTTCATGCAGAATTCAAATTCCTAAATATTAAGTTTTCCATCAGTACATTTGAGGAAAATGTTTTATGCCAATTCACACGGAATGAATGCTAGTGGATAGCAGTCGGGGTAATGTTAGGGGGCTGCTTGAAGCGAAAGAATTATGGAAAATCGTGGAATCAAATCAATTTTTCAAAAACTCGAGATAAGGAACGCGGATAAATGTGTGGTGACGGAATAATTTCTCGAGGTATTGACTCATCCGTAAAAATGAGAATTAAGGTGTAACGGTGGACCAATGTAAGGATGTGGTTAAAAGAATTGTTAGAGTGGGCAGTTTGTATATGCGTCAGGACTGTGGGTTTGGTGAAATGAATGAATGGTTTGGGTGGTTTGATGGAATGGGAAATGGATGCATGTAGCAAGGCTATGAGGTTTGGAATGGGAAATGCATGGATTAATGTGGCAGGGCTATGGGGTTTGATGGCATGGGAAATAATTGTATGGATGGATGTGGCAGGGCTGTGGGGTTTGATGGCATGGGAAA
>JAPMOQ010016056.1:908850-920362 GCA_026543055.1 Argiope trifasciata | reverse complement strand
GTTATCTTTTCACCAATGGTTTCACAAATTTTCTTATGGCATGTATTGTTTTGATAAATCACAATTGAAAATTTAAATCTTCGAGTTAGCTTCGATACCTGTTTTCTCCGAGCGGTGCTCGGTCACCCGCTGGTAATATATACAATATTATATCTTAAAAATCTTTATTACTGACTTAAGTTCAAGGATGCTGAAAATCTGCTTTTGTGATCTTGATTGTGTTTTGTTGCAAATATTGCCATATGTCAAATTCATAAATATTTGAGTTGCTATATCTTAATAGAAATATACAATATTTCATAAATTTACGAATATAAATATTCATCTTTTAGGTTATGAAATGCATGTCGATAACCGAATATATATACGTCATATTATTATGTACTTCTTTGAGAATCGTTGGAAGCAGTGCAGTCATTTCGAGATCTCCACGAATTTTTTGGGTGATGGCAAAATGGAGCAAAGTCGATATAGGGAGTGCTTTGCCTGTTTTAAATTTGGCAATCAGGAAGAAGTCAACCATCGACTTCCGATGACCAAGAGTTTTTGGTAGCTATATAGGAAGGTCAATGCTCTATCCGCCTCTATTTGCCCTGTTCACAGGATTGCTACCTTGTTCTGCAGTATCAGTTTGGTGCATAAGCATTTTGGTGATAAAAGTGATAATAATATATAATTACCAAATAGTTTCATGGTATAATATATGTTCTTAAAAATATATTTGCATCGCTGCTTGAAATATATTGAGATTTAAAATTCTAATATATTAATAAAATGAAAATTATCAAAATGCAAATGTGAGAGAAATGCACATAAGAGATTATTTTAAGATGACTCTATAATTTGTGTTTGTCATTATTCCTAAAAATAAAAATACGAGTATTATTTTTAAATATTTATATGGATTTTTACATTAAGAATTAAAATATCTGGTCAATTATTTTCTTCAAATTTAAATGTTTTGAATATTCTTTACATTTACCTTTATTAAATATCTAATCTGAGAAATTAAAATACATTTAAATTTTAAAACATATTGTCAGTTCATTGCATCCATTGCCCTCCAGATTTATATCAATTAAGGCATCCAGCTAAAACTTAATCCTCTCAAAAACTAATATTTTAAGTCCTTTAAATAAGAGATTAATTAACAGTTTTGTATTTCGGTTTTTATTCTAAAAGGATACTGATTGGTTCGGCCGGCCAACCAATCAGGATCCATAAAATATTGGCAAGCATTATTTGATCATCATGTCTGATCAACATGGTGATCGGTATGCTTCAAATAACGGTTAACTCTTAAAAAGATAACGGTTCTGTAAAATAAATTGTGCTCTTAATTTGAATGTAAATAAAACTATGCCCCTACAAAAATTTTAAGAATGGATGTGGAGAATGGCAATGGCATATAGGGATTTCATTTAAATTCTTTAACACACTTTAACTTCTCATGTTTATTACGATGAAATTTTGTAATCAGTTTTCCATTCGTCACCTGGAATGTTTTGAGTATTATCATTATTTGTTCGCGCACCTCAATGGCAGTATATTTGGTGACGTAATGCGGAGTTACTTAGTAGCATATTTGTGAAAAAGTGAGCTGTTCAGGATATCTGTAGTAATAATAAATGTTTAATTAAAAGTGATTAATTAAAGGATTTAATGTATTGCTAAGCAATTAAGCGTCAAATGTTCATTAAATAAGAAATGAAATTTCTACTAGTGTAATAAATATTTTTGTTAACCTTAAAGTTTTTAAAATAGTGCTTTAGATTAATTCATTTCCAGATTGTTTTCAGTTATTTAATCAATTATGTATTCATTTACTTACCAAAGTACTTGATGATACAGTTGATTTTTTAATGCTCATTTTACACTTTAACATATATTTATAGTTTAAGTAAATTTATTGGAAGTTAATATCTTTTGATATTTGCTATTAAAATAATGCAGTTATTTTGAAGAAAAATTAATTTTGCATTATCTATATCTTTATCTATGACGCCTTATTCATTGTTATAAATTCCTTGAATATTTTTGTACAATAGTTTGTGGTTTAAATATTATGTTTAAATAATATCTAAAAATGAGCAAGTTTGTAAAGAAGCTCAGGTATAGCAGAATCAACCGCAATGCTTTAGTTTTTCTTGATTTATTGATACGTATCAATAAAAAATAATATAAAAACAATTCTCCCATGAAGAGTTCTGAAGTTATCTTAAATTTGTAAATGTTTTTTTCCAAAAACTTTACTAAATAAGTTTTTATGCTTAGGTAAGGTATTCTGTGTCAATCCTGAAACAAGTATCATTTGAACTAGCTTGTTTTGAAAATCTTATTATTCCATTGTTTTAAAATGTATTACCAAATACTTATATACTGTATGATAAATTTCTTTAATTGTGTTATATTTTTTGAAGGTTGTTTTATTTCACCAATACTCTGTTCCCTGTATTTAAATGAAATGTAAATATATGTTTAAATATTTTAAGGCCTGTATAAGATTCTCGTTTCAAATTAGATGTAGATAATATAGTTCCAAATTCTGTGACATTTAAACCACGTTCCAATGTATGTTTTATATCTTGTAAATAAAATATAATTTTAAATATTGTTGCCTTTAATTTTTTAATAATCAGCACGTTTCTGTATTTTTGATAAGTGAAATTAAATCTTTTAAAGTTTCCGTTGTATCAAAGAAAGTCACGAGAAACATTTCTTAAATGCATGCCACTTTCCAATTTCTTGCTGGCTAAATTGAGGAAATAAAACACGGAAATCGGAATAATTAAGTAATTGTTGAATTTCCAGAACGCTTATTTAGCTCATTTTTTTTAAAATATTTTTCGCCGCCATAGAATGGCATAAGATAAATATCACCTTCAAATTGTAGAAGTCAGATTTAACTCGGAAATCAATTTTACATAGGAATTTAGTGTAATATTTATTGAAAAATAAATTGTATACTGCTATTGAAAGGGCCGTATAGTCGAAAGCAAAACAGAAAGTCAGTAACATTGGAAGTTCCGACATTTAATTTTTAAAAAAATTGAAGGAAATTTAACCTCATCCTTGATCATTGATTTGCGTCCTGAAATGACCACAATGGGCATTAATATAGACTAAGATAAGCTTAATTAATCTTTAACAATCGATCTCTTATTGAAATATGATCATAATTTCTTAAGATAACTTTTCAGCGCATGAAAATTATTAAATTGAAGTTTGTTGTTCCATAGAATGGTAAATGAGGGATAATTTCGTACGTAGGACGGACTCTCATGATGGTAGTTCATATTCATTGGATGAAGCAATCCTTTAATCCCAGTAGGACAAAAAAAACCAACAATATTCTTTAGATATTTTCACGATATTGTATCGAATCGAAACAATTGGGATAGAAATTGTATAGTAGAATTTTCTGTCGAAATAAATTAGAGATTATATTCCCGAAACAACTCTGAATTTCCTGTAACTGTAGGAGAAATGAACGGGATCATTATTTTCTTCAGACAATGAAGTTCAATAAAAGGCAACAGCGTCCGTTTAATTTTTATAAAGTGGTAAACAAATGGATCATATAGTCTGATAAATGAATTCCATTAGGCAATAATATGAATCAAGATATTAGTGCAATTTTTGTGCCTGGCTTGCATTTTATTGGAATTGTTACTTTACATTTTTATAGGCATTATTGGAAAAATTTTTAGTGACACGCCAAGGAAGTAAGTTCCTTTCCTTTTCTATAAATATACATTATCCCTTATTCTAGAAGTTTCTCACAAGAATTCGATAAGAATTCTGACAGTGTTTCAGAACTTATACACTCACCAATGCAAAAATGTTTTCTCAAAAGATTTTAAATTAAAAATTAAAGATACTAGTCATTAAGTGGTTTTTAAATTTGATGAATTATATAAATTGTTCGAAATTGTAGATCCATTCTTATTTTCGATTTGTTATTTAAACTTTATAAGCATAGCACTTTTAAAATTGAAAAGGATTAAAAAATATCTGTATTGATGTATATTTCCTCTGCACTTTTTATGTGTAGTGAATAAAAAAATGCTGGAAAACAAAAGGAACTCATTTTGTTGAAGTTTCTCTTTTATTTAGGGATTATAAGATAGTTGCTCTTTAAGCATTTATACTTAAGCAAGTTGTGCTTTCAAAATCAAGCTACTTTATATAATGAAATTCACTCCCGGATTGATACGATTTTCATGTAAATTAGTAAAATCTATGTAATTTTAAAATAACTGAATGAAAAAAAAAGATTTTCCCTGTTAAAAAACTTCGATCTCTCGTTTATTTGCACTCTGCGTTGCTATATGCAAATTGTATGCAAAGGTTAAAGACGAATGGAGTATTTTTGGACTTGATTCAATCTTAAGACAAAGATTTGAGCTGTAGTTGATTTAATTTCTTTTGATTAGTTTAAATTTCCGAAGAAAAAAAAAACTTCTTTAAATGTGAAAACTTTATTCTCTTTATCAACGTGGTATCTGAATCTCTAGAAGTTTTATTAGTCCGAAAACGTCTGTGAATTAAGAAAATTTGCCTTTTTTACTTGCTATTGTATATAATACAAAAATTAATATAAATTTGTTTTTCACATTAATTTATACTTCATATCGAATTTTTAATCTAGAGATTTTTTGTTATATTCACCAAAATTTTTCCATATTACTTTAAACAGGAATCATTTCTTAAAAAAATTATAAATATGATTTCTTCCCGATGATTAATATTAAATTCCCCGATAACTGTTAAGAAATATTTCTGAAATATCTTTTATAATTTCACCAAAAGTTTAGTAATTTATATAACTGTCTAATAACAATACTTTCCTAATATAGATAGCAAAAATACTAATTATTTTTCTAATTTTTGAGTAAATTTCTAAATACAATATGGATTGCAATCAGGATAAACGATGATTTAAAAGTGAAAAGTAGCAATCAGGATAAAGTGATTTAAAAATTCCCTTTAAAGCTTATTTGTTTAGTTAAGATCTTTTATATTTCGGTTTATTTATTAATTAATTAGTCAGATATTAATAATCAAATGAATAAGTAACTAAAAAAATTATATTTTAAGATTCAGCCAAATTTCGACCCATTTCTCTCATGTAAAAAGCATTTAATATGGGAAATATTACCACACATTACTCCTTAGTTAATTTTCATTTTTGAGCACTTTTTCCTATTATTTCCATTAAAATTAACATGATTTATTTTATTACCAGTTTTATTAATTACTTTTAAATATTAACTGCCTGCAATTTATCGATTAAAGAGTAATTAAAACATTCTTTAACTACTTTCGGTACTTTAAATGACGGTTAATTACGCTAATTATGAAGTTATCTCTATTCATTTATAAAAGGGAAATTATAAAGTTTATTACGTAATTCTGAAAAAAAAATATTGGTTTAATTTGCAAATAAGTTTTTAAGGAAATGGATATTCAAAAAAATGACTTGTATCGACTATCCAATTTTAAATTCTGGAAACTCTAGAAAGATATATTTCTAATAAACGGAGTTTGGAAAAGCAAAAAATTGTGAGAGTGGAATACAATTCCAAAAGAATGAAGCTAGATTTTAAAAAATCATTAGCGCATTATCTTAACATTGCGAATATGATAAAAATTAATACGCCAGTTCTAGTGTTGCTATATGTATGTCGTAAATATAAAAGTTACCACAATTTTATAAAATTTCAATTTTTTGTAATTTTCTTTTTATTATTCAAAGAAAATTTTCCTCTCGATAATTATTTGTTTTCGTTAAGAAGAAAATATTTCTAATTTTTTTAATTCTTAAGCTGTCTAAAATATGAAAGAATAGCAGTAGTTCTAGCAAAAATTGAATAATAATTCCTCATTATTTTAAAAATCACTAAGCACAACCAATGACTACGAAGAGATTATTTTTTTATAAAAAGATCAATAGATCTCTCTTGGTACTTAATCCAGTTTATTTCTTTAAAAAGCCAATCATCTACGTTTTTACTTTTTCATAAATAATTCATTTTCAAAAAAGCTTATTTGCGAGATACTTTAATACCAGTTAATCCAATATGATGTAAATTTTTATATTTTCTAAAATAAAAAATACTATTTCAAAGTAATGGACGTTATTAAACGAATTTATTATAATAAATTTAAAATTCATGTTGCTGCTCTCTGTTCAACAATATTTATGATTCCAGGTGTGAAAAATGACTCAGTCATTAAAATCTTCGTTGTTTCTAATGTTTACGAGTCCTACAATAATGAAAACGAAAATAATTATTTCATTTACATTTTTCCAGATTTGTAAAGCACATTTCTGTTTTTTTTTTCTTTTTTAATTCAATAATTTGGCAGGTAATTGATTGGATGTTAAATTTTTATTAGGTTAATTAATTTGCATTTATTTATTTTTTAAATTATTTTATTTATTTTTAAACAAAATTACCTGCATGGTTTAACCAAAAAGTCTTGAATTTTTTTATTCATATGGGTAGAAAGCGTTTATGACGCAATACAGGTTTTGAATTTATATAGATACAGACAAAGTAATTTTATAAAATATTGTCAACAATCCAGACCAATTATTTCTGTAAATTATTTGAATTATTTAGAAAATTGTTACTCTAAATTCCGAATATCTGCAATACAATTTGTATTATTATACAACATTCTCAGAGTTCTTAGCTTGAGAAAATGGAGAAAACTGGCTTTTTTTTTCAAAATGATAGTTCGCAAGTCTGGGTGGTAGACGTTTTAAATAAATTGAGGAATTTATTTATTTTTTTTTTGTAATTTTTTTTCATGTCTTTCAAATACTTTTAAATCCGAGGCCCTTTTTAAATATATTCGTAAAAATCTGAGACTTCAATAAAATTTACTAATTTCAAGTCAGTAAAACCTCTCTAATTCCGATAAAAACTTGCACCAGTTTTTTTACTCCTCACCAGTACCTTTATATTTAGCGTCTAATTTCTTTAAAAAATAAATGAATTAGAACTAAAATATTCTGAAAATGTTAAATGAATGTAATATTATAAAGTTATTGTGTAATAACTAATAATATTAAATTTAATAACTCAAACGTTCTGTATAAAATACCCTCTTTTTCACCACGTACTCTCTAAATGAACGAACTTTTAAACAAGGAATTATTAAACCATTTGGTGTTAGGAAGTGACTTATGGTTTAGTTTTAATGGCAAGAATAAAATTGTATTTAAAAATGTCCATGAATGCATAATTTGACTAAGAATGCAGATATATGTTCATATTTTACTAATTGGTGAGTCTCTGATTTAATTTCAAAAAGTAATGAAAACTCATCAGTTAGCAAACCAAAACCAGGTTTGCTTTGAAAAATATTGTCTTCAAATTTTCTAATAAAAAATAGCTATTTTGTAAATTGCTTTGCAATCCAGCTACTAAAAGTAGCATGAAGTAATTTGTTCTGGAAAAGAATTAATTTTTATTTTATTCCTGGGGGAATAAAATTAAAAATCGATACACAGTTATCCTATTCACGTTTAGAGGGATTTCACAAACCCCTGATCATCTTTACGTGTGCTGCAGAAAAACGCACCATCCACCACGCTGCTTTGAGTTTTCGAAAAAGTGTATTCCTTGACAGCAAATAAAAAAAAGATATTAATCTTCACGTATTAGATTATTAATGTCTCCAACGATCCGTATACCTTTTTTCCGGAATTGTTATATACTAGCCGCTTTTGGCGACCAACTGGTTCGCCATGAGTAATGGGTTCTAAAATTTTCAATTAAGTCATATATTCATTAGCCTTGAAGTAATTCCGTGCATTGATTGGCCTGAAATTAAAAATGTTTTTTTCTGTGATGTTGCCAAAATATTAAATTTTTTTAAAGAAAGCGAAAAAGGAAAAAAAAATATTGAATAAATGATTTAGATGTTGCGAACGATTATAGAAACCTTGACTTTGCATTTGTTTTTTTAGAGACTATCATATTTTTTAATGGGAAAAACTATTGAATTAATGATACAGATATTGCAAACGATTATACAAATATGCCATTAAGTCGGGATTTCAATGCATATCCTGTATAAATTCTATCAGGTTTACCATAAATAAAGAAGATTTGTTGATTAAAGGATTTAATTATTACATAGAATACATACATTACGATCATAGAATTCTTTGCCTTGCATTTATTTTTTAAAGAAAATATCACATTTTATATTTCTTTTATTTTATCCAGTCACTTGTTGAAAGTTGCATTTCTGTAGATTTATTTTGCGATGATAATTTTTTTTTTATTTGAACTTCCGGCATACTTTTATTTTATCCAGTCACGTGATAAAAATATGGTTAAAATATTTCTTTAAAAATTCGTTAAAAATAGAAGCTTACGTTATAAATTAAAAAAACTGATACCGTTAGAAAGCTAATTTTTTTATCTTTAAATTGATGTAAAAATCATGTTTGTGCAATAATATTTTCGGAAGTTATAACGGAAAAACGTCGAAATTTCGCTTAAATGTGAATTAATTCCAATTCTAATTAAAAATTTGAAAAACGGGCTCCGAGGTGCACATTCCAGACCTCCAAGGTATACATTTACTAAATTTGGTAACTGTAGGTTCAATGGTCTGGCCTGTAGAACACCAACACACACACACATTGAGCTTTATTATAAGTACAGATATAGATTAATACTGGCAGACTGAATACGATAATGTTAAAAATGGTGTAAGTTTGCAGAGTGTAAATTAGCAGACGATATGTAATGGGAAAAACTATATTGTGAAAGCCGACTTTAAATTAAAACTGTAAATGCAGACGGTAAATATATTTCTAAAGCTATACTGTGAAAGTCGACACTAAAACAAAAAAAGGATAAATCGTCAATTTATCGTTTATGCATTTTGAGATTTCAATCATTTTTTGCCGTCAAATCGCTTCAAAATCACCTAGCCAAAAGAACATCTTGTTTTCCAGCGAAAATAAATTATATGGTGTTATTAAAGAACATCCTAATTTTTCAAATAACTTGAAATATATATTGATTTACGCTTTTCTATTTAAAAAAAAACACACACTCAGAAATTGTAGTTTATTGTGATTGGATTTAGTAAAACCAAAAGTTTAAAAAAAACTGTCTTATTCATTTAAACTCTGCAAACTTACACCTTTTTTAACATTATCGTATTCAGTCTGCCAGCATTAATATACAACAATTTCGGAAAAAAAGTATACGGATCGTTGGAGACATTAATCATCTGCTACCTGAAGATTAATATCTTTTTTTTTTTTTTTTTTTTGCTGTCATGGAATACACTTTTTCGAAAACTCAAAGCAGCGTGGTGGATGGCGCGTTATCTGTTTCTGCAGCACACGTAAAGGTGATCAGGGGTTTGTGAAATCCCTCTAAACGTGAATGGGATAAAGGTGTATCGATTTTGAATTTTATTCCACAGGAAATGAGTTTCTGGGTTAGAAACTCGTCTTTCCCAGAACAAATTACTTCATGCCACTTTTAGTAGCTGGATTGCAAAGCAATTTAGAAAAATTGCCATTTTGTATTAGAAAACTGTGCTGTAATAAATTTGTTACCTTTGAGAATGACATGGATGATATTTGCGTTCTATAGCTTCAAAATATTAACCTATAACTTTTATTATGTCTTTCTACTATTGTCACTTCGGTTATTTATTTGGAGATTAATCCTCGGTAAATATATGCGGGTGTGATTCGATTGTTTTTTAATTTTTGGTGCTTGTTCTATCGTAATAATCATTCCGTAAGTGTAAACAATAAGCTGGTCAAGTTTCATCGGAGTCAGACGAACGGATAAGGAAGTCATTAGGGACATACAAACATTCATTTTCATTTATATAAATTGTGTTTCCATTTGAGCTCAAAATGTATGACATTGAGTGTGAATGGAATATTTGTCACAGATAAATATTCCATTTATTTTTCAAAAAAAAATGATTTTTTTCCGAACTCAGTAAGGTCTAAAACATGGCGACTTTTTAAAAAATCAAGTTAGAATTTTTTTTATTATCACTATATTTTGTAATATGTATATGAGAAATTAAGAAAAGCTTTAAGTAAGTATTTGTTTGTTTAAACTATTTTAGAAACCATAGAGAGAAATAGGAACCAACCATATATTTATGAGGCAATTAAGATATTTCCTCTTGTATAAAGGAATAAAGGTATTTTTAAAGACAAATTTCATTCTTTTCGGTTATGCAATTTATTCAAAATAAAATCTCCTTTTCAACTTTGAAAATTAAAGACTTTATTGCTTGTTTAGTGAATTACTGAAACCTCATTCTTTTTATGTTTAAACGCTATAAACCTAATCCATGCTTAAAACGAAACTTCATCGTTTTAGGACATAATTCTGGTCGATTCTATGTTCAATTATAATTGCAGAGAGATGCAGAAAAGACGAAAAACATTCAGCTTATTATGGCTTGATGAGCAATTTTCCATTAACAGATTTCATAACCGAGTATAATCTGTTCCCCTATCTCAATTAGAAACTCCGTTAAATTAGTACAATTTAGTAAAACATTTGTGACGGGAATGTATTTAATTGCCAACTTTGCTCCCTTTATTCAGCGTTTAAAACAGAGGAGTTTATATTCACTATACGAATGGCACTACCCCAATTGAATATGTTCTAGAGTAAATGAATAATTTGAGACAGATTAAGAAAAACGTTACGGATTTTCAATACAAGCATACGAAGTAAGCTTATTAAAATTTTTATTCTCTTTCAATTATTTCAGCGTATGATTACAACAATATACATTTTCCAGGGAAGTAAATTTATGCTTATTAAGGTACTGACAGCCTTTAAAGACCAGCTGGTTCAAAATGAGTAATGCGTAATGAATTAAATGAATAAAAATGAAGTAAATGAATTGAGTAAATTAATAATTTTCTATATATATATATATCAGCAATACACTTTTTCTAAGGAGGTAAATGCATACTTATCAAGATATGAAGTTTTAATCTAACGTTGCACGTTTGCAGACAAAAAAAAATTCCCATTTTATCAATAGAACAGAGACTGCGTTTTCTTCCCTTGAAAAGATCATTCGTCTCCAATTTGCGAAATTCGATCCATTTCATGGTACGCTCTTTAATGTTGATAATATCACTGTTTCAGAACTGGAATGATTCGAATTAAACACATGATTCCATTGATATAGCTGTCGTGTTAACTTATCTAGTGAGAATTCCGTCGGGGATAAACACCCTCTCAATGGTGTGGTGTAGATTCTCGGAGACGGAGTAGCAGCTCAGGTATCGTCCTCACCATCTGACTATTGTCAAAATTACTAAATCCATCACAAAATAGCTCTATTGGTTTTTTTTTCAAACGGCACGTTAATATAACAAAGCTAACCAAACTGGATATAATTTATTTGAATCAATTAATGATTATAATTAAAATGTAATTTTTAACTTTAATGTACTTTAATTTTTAACTTTAAATGTAAT
>JAPMOQ010016056.1:875417-893850 GCA_026543055.1 Argiope trifasciata | reverse complement strand
ATGTAATGCTCTGAGTACCTCATGTATTGGGTCGTTCGGAAAGTCATTTCGTATTTTTGTGTCAAAATGAAAAGAAATTTTCGTTTAATGAATAAATTATTTATTAAATTATAAAATTGCCATTCTGGTCTAATACCTTTTGGTAGTAACATGATTACACGCTCATAAAAGTTTTGGTCTTTGCTGTAAAAAAAACTGATCGAGGTGGTTTTTGGCCTCCTCATTTGAAGGGAAAATTTTGCAAATCAGTTCTGGTACTGATGTACTGTTAACACATCTTCTCCACACATATTGGCTAATTTATTTCTGGCTTGAACAGCATTTTTACCTTTTATAGCAAAAAAGAAAAAAATGACGAAAATATTGTTTATTGCTCTCCATATTTAAAAGGGCACCATCCAAAAACTACTGCGAAGAATCAGCTGCACTTTTTCACACTCAAGCCTTGCTATATCAGCTCTTAAAACATAAAATGATTTTGCGGTTTAAGTATGAAATTGGGTGCGAAAAATGCAATTAAATCCTTTGTCAGGAAAAAACGAAATTACTTTCCGAACAAACTAATAGATAACCAAATATGCAAGTTGAATCTAATTAATCAATCTATTGAAACCAAAATTATCATGAAAACACAATTATAAAATGAAAAACCCATTTTACTCCAAATGCAATAAAATTAAATGGATTACAAATAAAATAAATAAAGGATTTTATTCTTAAACGATTTCTTTTTTAATTTTTTGAAAATCGAAACAGACACATCCAGTAATTAAAGAAATTAAAAAGCAAAACAGTGAATTGCATTCATTTTTCAGAAATATTATTCAATAATGGTAAAATTTGTGCGTGCTGAAAGATAATTTGAAATGTACAGTATAATTAGAATCGAAAGGAATTAAAGAAATAGAATGAAATATAAGAGACTAATAATATCGAATTTTTGATTCGCGGAAGGTGAAGTTTTATTCTTTTCTGAAACTAATTTTATCTCTCTTTTTATAATCAGCAATTTTTATTCAAAAGAAGAAAGATTTATCTCACTATGCATTTGAAATCATTCTGCAGATATATTTTTATCGGTAGGAAATATTTCTACAAAAAAATTAAGTATAAAACCAACACAGCCATTTTCTGAACTTAAATTATTTTTATTTTCATAATTTAAAATCGCTGTTGTTTCAGATTTGTTCTGCCTTTTCTGTGTTGTTATAAAAATTAACTTTCTCCATTTTTGATTCATGTTTAACGCATAAAAACAAACTAAGAAATATTTAAATGTTTTTCAGAGTTTGATGGCTGAAATATTATTTCTTATAAATATTATGAAATATTTTCTTTTATTGAAATCTTCCAAATAAATGTCAAGCAGAATTTTCAATAATCTCTTTTTTTTTCTGCTTCATTCACATGCACCATGGTTTCATTGGATAGATTCAGTGCTTCGCTATAAACTGCCATTTTGACGTCTCTGAATTTTTCTTTTTCACTGTGTATCTTATTAAAATGAAAGATATTTACATAAATAAACATTGTAAAATAAGAAAAAAGTAAACGTATTTAGATTTGGGATATTATAAAAAAGACAAACAAAATGAAAAAAAAAAAAACATCATCTTCATTTCAAAAAGAAAAAAAAAAACACTGAAATTAATTTAAGATAAGTGCTTAATCTTTTTCAATCTAAAACAATCGACAAATTCTATGAAATTATTATTCATATGAAAAAAATACAATTCAGCGGCATTTGTCGTCCCGTTAGACAAGTACTTACCATGAACCATACAGCATTTCTACGCATGAGCTTCAAACTGCCTGTAGTATAACTGATCGAGTTTTAAACCACCTTAATTCCGTATAGACTTTCTTACGATTCCCAACTTAATATTTTATTCCATTATGCTTCGAACACTTCATTGACTAAAATGGTTATTTCAATAACAAATACATTAAGAAGAGAACAAATAAATGTCAGAATATATTATTCTGAAGAAAGAACTAATTAATTGCAAATTAATTTAAAAGGAAATTCAAAATACTTTAAGTATAACTTTTAATTGCTATGTTAAGAATAATTTCAAGATTAAGATTAAAAGATTTCAATAGATTAAAAGAATTTTATAATGTACTCTTTATAAAAATAACAGAAAAGAAGACAAGCATACAAGAGCATATTATAACGTTAAACGGGCAATTCTTGTTTATATATATATATGTATGTGTGTATATATATATATATATATATATATATTAGCTGGTACCAGGCACGTTGCTGTCGCAGAAGAAATAATCCTGGAAACATGGTTTTGAATTTTTGAATTTGAAATAACTGTCTTGTTTAATTAAGAATGGTAGGAAGAATGATATTTATTTGCTTTTGACAATGAATACATTTATTGAAATTGAAGAATATATAAGCGAGAAACATAAATAGTATTTTTAATATTTTTATTTTCTATTCTACAAACAAATATTCTTTTTTGTATATTAGATTAGTGTATTGTTTTAGAATTGTAAAGCTTGATGTTCTTTCTGAATGGTAATGAAAGAAATTGTTTATTGTACCTCGTGACTTGTTTATTATTCTTTCCAAATTTTCAAGTTTAATATTAGAAAATGGGAATAAAATATTTCCTGTTAAAATTGATTAAACATTAAAAATACGTTTATGGAGTAAAATCTTTAATACAGTTGAAAATATAATTATTTGAAAACCAAGATGGTGTAAAATTATTTGTACTATAATATTTTCGAAAGTTACTGGAAGAAAACAAAAAAATTTAATTAACTTTTTAGTTAAAATTTCAAACTTATAGCATCCATTCCCCTAAAACTTTTTCGCACACTCTCTAATGAAACTATTACATCACAGGACGGCTGACATTGCATTTACGTACAATAGCTACGAAATATCAATTTCTAGCATAAATTTAGCATCTTTACTGAATATTTTGCGTCTCCTTGGCAAGTCGTTTGGTTAATCAACGGTATATAGATCCGATGCGGTAAATAGATCTGAAAATCCTTTTTTAAATATTTTATATGGTTGTATTATTCCTATAACATTCGCGTAAGCGTGAGTAATATGTTGTCAAAGTTGTATCGGAAACGGATAAGCGATAAGGTAGCGCAGAAAGGAAATACATACAAACACTAATTTTTTTTATTACATATTAGATAATTTTACTATGCTTTGAAAAATCCCGTAATTTCAAGCAATAAGTAGTCGAAATTTTATTGGAATCAAGTGAATAGTATAGCAGCACATAAGCGACATATCGACAAATATTCATTTTCATTTATTCGTGTATCTCTGAAAGGCCTCTAAAAATTTGGATTAAATTCTATATTTAAATATTGTTTTTCATTTTCAGTTTATCTAAACAGATGTATTTCCTCAAAAAGCGTGATTTTACACACACAAACATTTTTTATAAATAATTATTAGAATAATTATATTAAACTTCTGCTTCAAAGTGTGAGCATCTTAGTTCAGAACAACATGAATGACGCATGCATTGTGGGTACTTGGTTCGAGTTGCAGTTTTTTTAAACTTATGTTTCTATATTTAATATTTTTTATTTTTTCATTTTATCTATAAACGTGCCTTTCCCTGAAGTAAAGCGATTTTATACAAAAAACGCATTCTTTATAACTAACTATTACGGCCTTTTCTATCTGCTCTCAGGCTGACTACGCCATACAGTGCCATCTCTAACCAGATTCCATGTGGCAAAACTGAATGTGTTATATTTCTGACCTCCGACCCGTCCGTAGGCACACGGATTAACCTCGCAAGATTGAATTAATGGTCCACCGCAACAGCAACTCTGGCGGAAACTGTGGTTGAGTCCTAAGGATCATCATTGGCCACGGTACAACCCTCCAAGAAGGGAGTACTTCCCATCATAGATTTGAGGTCAGTGCACCCACCTTTTATCGTGTCCGACGGGTTGGTGAGATCCAAGCACCAAACCGGAAGCATCTAATCCTTATTTCGAGGTGCCTTCCGGGGGTGTGGAACTGAATGTATGTTTAAAAATAAAAGCAATGTTGAATAAAGTATAAGATTAGTATTAAAATATAGAGTATTTTTTCAAATAAGAGTTTAAACTTAAGTCAATTCTTCTTTTTATTTATTATTTAAAAAAATATTTTATGTTGACAAGTTTAAAAAATATCCATATGCAATCACTATAGCATACGCATGTAAATATTTCTTATAAAAAAACATAATTAAAAAAAACCGCCAGCAAATTTTGCTTCCTTAGGTTTTGGAATATAAAATTCGATCATATGGAAGAAATTTTATATAAATATTCAGCTTACAGGTCAAAATTATCAATATATATTAATTTTTTTATTCAAATATATCATAGATACATAAAGAAAACAAATGACATCAAACTATTCTTCTGAAGAAATAAAAAAATGTAAATCATTATACAATGAAATTCAAAATATTTTTATTGTGAATTTTAACTTCCATGATAAGAATAATTTCAGTCTGAAAGTTAAAAGAATCTTTCTATTTATTACCTTTCATCGTTTGCCCTAATTGTATACCACTGAAATTATATACATACTCAAAGAAAAGACGATATACATATAAAACAATTTCATAAGTTTAGTTCAGTTCAATTTCATAAGAAATACTTATATGTATATAACTGTTTTTCGTTTGTCTCGGAACTAGCTGTAATCATATGGATCAAATTTCTATTTTTTAAGTTTATCTATAGAGATGTCGTTTCTGAACAAACGCGATTTCAATAGCATAAAAAAACATTTTTATTAATATCCATTAGAATAAGTCATCTATATAGATAAATTGAAAGATATTAAATATAAATACAAAGTAAAAAAATGAAGAAAAAAAAAATCGCACTTCGGACCTAGGACCAGCAATACACGCTTCATTTATGCTGTGCGAATCACTATACTACGATGCCCACATTTTGATGCTGAAGTTGCATATATTTATTCAAATGGATATTCATAAAAAAAGTTTTTTTATGTTATTGAAATCGCGTTTATTCGAAAAAGACATCCATACAGGTAAACCTAAAAAGCAGAAATTTCATCCATGTTATTACAGCTGGTTCCGTGACAGATGAAAAAGAAGCTTATAAAATTGCTTTATATGTCCATCGTTTTTTTTTTGAGTATGCATATAACATTAGTGGTATGTATGTAGAGAAAACGATAAAAAGTAATAAATAGAACGAATTTTTATTAGTAGGATTTTGAATAAATAGAAAGATTATAGAGATATTTTTATTAATATCCATTAGAATAACTATATACACTGAAGTGACAAAAGTCATGGGATGTCTGTTAATATCGTGTCGGTCCTCATTTGGCCCGGCGAAGTGCAACAACTCGACGTGTCATGGAGTCCACAAGTCGTTGGAAGTCCTCTGCAGGAATATTGAGCCATGCTGTCTGTATAGACGTCCATAATTGTGATAGCGTGGATGGTGCAGGAGTTTGGGCATGAACAGTCCTTTCGATGATGTCCCATAAATGCTCGATGAGATTCATATCGGGTGATCTAGGTGGCCAGATCATGCGCTGGAATTGTCCGGAATGTTCTTTAAACCAATCGCGAACAGTTCTGGCCCGGTGACATGGCACATTGTCATCCATAAAAATCCCATCTTTGTGTGGGTACGTGAAGTCCATGAATAGCTGCAAGTGATCTGCAAGCAGCTGAACTTACCATTTCCAGTCAATGATCGGTTCAGTTGCACCAGAGGACCGAGTCCATGCCATGTTAAAACAGCCCACACCATTATGCAGCCACCACCAGCTTGAACAGTGCCTTGCTGACAGTTTGGGTCCACGGCTTCGTGGGGTCTGCGCCACACTCGAACTCTACCATCAGCTCGTAACAACTGAAATCGTGACTCATCTGACCACGCCACGGTTTTCCTCTGGTCTAGGGACCAGTCGATATGCTCACGAGCCCAGGAGAGTCGCTGCAGGCGATGTCGTGCTCTCAGTAAAGGCACTCGAGTCGGTCTTCTGATGTCATAGCCCAAGGAAGACAAATTTCGCTACACAGTCCTATCGGACACGTCCACATTGATTCCTGCAGTTATTTGACGAAGTGTTGCGTGTCTATTAACCTTGACCATTCTACACAGACGTCGGCGGTCTCGGTCGTTAAGCGCAGTTGGTCTCCCACTGCGCTGTCCGTGATGGGATGTGATGCCTGAAATTTCATACTCTCGGCACACTCTTGATACTGCGGATCTCGGAATGTTGAATTCACTAACGATATCCGCAATGGAATGACCCATGCGTCTAGCTCCAACTAACATTCCACGTTCAAAGTCTGTTAATTCTCGTCGTGCCGCCATCAATCACGAAAAACCATTTCACATGAATAACTTGAACACAAATGAAAGCTCTGGAAAACGAACTGCGCGTTTATACTTTTCCGCTGCGATACTGCTGCCATATGTATATTTGCATATTGCTATCCCATGACTTTTGTCACTTCAGTGTACAACTTCCGCTTTGAAGTGTGGGCATCGTAGTATAGTGATTCGCACATCGTGAATGACGCATGTGTTGCAGGTACTAAGTCCGAATTGCGTTTCTTCTGTCTTTTACTTTTGTATTTATTCTTAATATCTTCCCTTTTTTTCAATTTATCTATGTAGGTAACTTTCCCAAAAAACAGAATTTTTCACAAAAAAAAAAAAAAAAAAGAAATATTTTATAACTAGCTATTAAATTCTTTTCCTATCTTCTCTTATGCTGAGAATGTAATGCAATATATTACATACTAGCCGCCTTTGGCGACCAGCTGGTTCGCCATGAGTAAAGCGTTCTAAAATGTTCAATTAAATCACATATTCATTAGCCTTGAAGTAATTCCGGGCATTGATTGACCTGAAATTAATATTTTCTTTAAGATGATGGACGGAAAGTTCTAAAAGTACACCTTTTCTTAATAATATTCTTTAATTTTATAAATCAGTCAGTTTTAACCATCGATTATGCTTCCAAAATATTAAAAAAAAATTGGTGATGTTGCCAAAATATTAAATATGTTTTTTTAAAGAAAGCCAGAAAGGAAAAAAAAAGTATTAAATTAATGATACAGATATTGCAAACGATTATAGAAATATGCCATTAAATCGGGATTTCAATGCATATCCTGTCTAAATTCAATCAGGTTTACCGTAAATAAAGAAGATTTATTGAGTTAATGATATAGATATTGCAAACGATTGTAGAAACCTTTGCTTTGCATTTATTTTTTAAAGAAAATATCACATGTTATATTTATATTATTTTATCCAGTCACGTGCTTAAAAGTTGCATTTCTGTAGATTTATTTTGCGATGATAATTTTTTTATTTGAACTTCCGGCATTCTTTTATTTTATCCAGTCACGTGATAAAAACATGGTTAAAATATTTCTTTAAAAATTCGTTAAAAATAGAAGCTTACATTATAAATTAAAAAACTTGATACCGTTAGAAAGCTAATTTTTTAATCTTTAAATTGATGTAAAAATCATGTTTATGCGATCATATTTTCGGAAGTTATAGCGGAAAAACGTCAAAATTTCGCTTAAATTTTAATTAATTCAAATTCTAATTAAAAATTCGAAAAAGGGGTTCCGAGGTGCACATTCCGGACCTCCAAGGTATACATGTACCAAATTTGGTAGCTGTATGTCCAACGGTCTGGCCTGTAGAGCGCCAACACACACACACACACACGCACACACACACACACATTGAGCTTTATTATAAGTATAGATATACTGTTACGAATGCATTATATATACGTAATATACTTCGAACATTATATATACGAATGCAATACACTATATGCGAATATATTACAATATGTATGAACTTTTTTTTTAATTTTACTTATATAAAAATTGGTCATTCATATTTTTAGAAAAACAAATACACTTAATTTAACATTTTATTTGACACAATAGGCTATAATGCATTATTCATTATAAAGTTTACCTATCATTCATTATATTTTTAGCTTATTTTCACTCAAGAGCGTATATTTTGAACTTATTCACTCAAGAGCTTATATTTTGAGATTATTTTCATAAAGCGTATGTATAAACATATTAAAATGTATATATAATGTAATGACGTAATTATATTACGTATATATAATTTTTGTTTAAAAAAAGTTCATATTAGAAAATAAGTTCAAAATATAAACTCTTGTGTAAATAAGCTCAAAATATAAGATATTGAGTGAAAATAAGCTCAAAAACATAAGTAATGATAGATAAACTGTAAAAAGGACTAATGTAATACAGCCTATTGTTTCGAATAAAATGTTAAACTAAGCAATTTCATTTTTCTAGAAATTTTAATGACTAGTTTTTATATAGGTAAGATTAAAAAATATTCGTATACAATCAATATGCGATACGCATTTAAATATTTCCACCGAAAAAATATAATTAAATAAACCATCAGCGAAGTTTGTTTACCAACTTTTGGGGATATAAAATCCGGATATCGGGGAAATCATATATAAATATTCAGCTTACAGATCACAATTATCAATATATTAATATTTATAAATTTAAATCCTCTGTTATCAATCTACCATGTTTATAAATTATTTTTGCATACTACTATCTGAGCCCAAAATAAACATCAAGTCAAACGGATTTATTCTAATATCAATCCTCATTCTCTTCCACTGATATGATTCTAATTCGATATAAATTCTAAATTTTAAAAATAGGCGAATAACATCGTTTGTGAAAGATATTTGCAAAGGACTTATGGTACGTTATTGTATGTCAGTAAATAGAAATACTCAATTTCCATTATTGCAATGCATTCGAAAAAGAAAGCTGGGATTACATGATAGTAGAAACTAGAATACATTAATCGTCAGAAAGATTTATATTGTTAGGAATCTATCATCTTTTATAAAATACCAGGAAATTGAAATTCATAAATTTAAAGGGATGATGGAGAAAAATGGTTCAAATTGAAAGAATTTGCTAAGAAAAATTGTCAAGTTTTACCTTTGATATTTTCTGAGCTTAAAAAGAAAATAAATGAAAATTCTGAATTATTTTATATATTGAAATTTCCGATTTATTTTATATACTATAGCAAAATATTTTTTTAGATGTTGATATTATCTTTTTTGAAAATGAAAAGTAATAGGATGCATATCAGTATATAGAATTTGAGTGTAACAAAGTTTTAAAATATCAAAAATTAATTCAATACATATAATTAAGGCAAGAAATAAAATTAATTCAATTTCAATTAATAATTTTATAATTGATTCATTGGCTAAGACCATCAACGCACGAAAATTTATATATATATATATATATATATATATATATATATATATATATATATACATAAGTTTCGCTTCCCTTGCAGAAAGTTTATATTGAAATGATTGGCAAAAGCTTAAACTTAATAATATTTATGGAGCAAAATCGAACTTAAAGCTTAAAATTGCAATGTAAAGTATAATATTATAAAAATAAGAGGACAAAAGATAATAGCATAAAAAATTTCTTGTTAAAATCTTTTTCAAAGAAAAGTTTTTAAACCAAGTGGTAGGAACTATTATACTTCCATTAATGACTATTTTTTTTTAACTTTCCTAAAATCCTTAAATGAAGAATAATGTTTTCTCCTTGAAGTAAATTGCTTGGAATATCAACCTTAATTTATTTTCTGAAAACAGCGAGGCGCTCTTTGCAGATTTTTATCTCTAACATTCGCTTTTGCTCCATTTTTCTTTTTCAGTTAAAAAATAAGTAAACAGACCATTACTGAGATTTACTGGTAGAATATTTTGACATGTTTTAAGCCATATATGTGTTGTTTAAAATGTTGCTTAGCTGCGGATACAAATATTTATAAATAAAACCAATGGACCTTGATACTAAAAGCTTGCATTTCTCCATGTATATTCTTGAAAATTTCTATAGGGAATTTCCTTGTCCTTTTTTAGATTTATTACTTACTAGCCGCCTTTGGCGACCAGATGGTTCGCCATGAGTAAAGCGTTCTAAAATTTTCAATTAAATCACATATTCAGTAGCCTTGAAGTAATTCCGGGCATTGATTGACCTGAAATTAGTATTTTCTTTAAGATGACGGACGGAAAGTTCTAAAAGTACACCTTTTCCTAATAATATTCTTTAATTTTATAAATCAGTCAGTTTTAACCATCGGTTATGCTTCCAAAATTTAAAAAAAAAAATTCGATTATGTTGCCAAAATATTAAATATGTTTTTTTAAAGAAAGCGAGAAAGGGAAAAAAAGTATTAAATTAATGATACAGATATTGCAAACGATTACATAAATATGACATTAAGTCGGGATTTCAATGCATATCCTGTCAAAATTCAATCTTTACCGTAAATAAAGAAGATTTATTGAGTTAATGATATAGATATTGCAAACGATTGTAGAAACCTTTGCTTTGCATTTATTTTTCAAAGAAAATATCACATTTTATACTTCTTTTATTTCATCCAGTCACGTGCTGAAAGTACCATTTCTGTAGATTTATTTTGCGATGGTAATTTTTATTCGAACTTCCGTCATTCTTTTATTTTATCCAGTCACGTGCTAAAGACATGGTTAAAATATTTTTTTTAAAAATTCGTTAAAAATAGAAGTTTACATTATAAATTAAAAAAAACTGATACCATTAGAAAGCTAATTTTTTTATCTTTAAATTGATATAAAAATCATGTTTGTGCAATAATATTTTCGGAAGTTATAGCGGAAAAACGTCGAAATTTCGCTTAAATTTTAATTAATTCAAATTCTAATTAAAAATTCGAAGAACGGGCTCCGAGGTGCACATTCCGGACCTCCAAGGTATACATATACTAAATGTGGTAGCTGTAGGTCCAAATGTCTGGCCTGTAGAGCGCCAACACACACACACACACGCACGCACAGACACACACATTGAACTTTATTATAAGTATAGATATAGAAGAATGAAGATGGTATGAACAAAGATTAATCGTTTCCCCAAAATATGCATCATGATTATTAAAATACTGTTAAAAATATAAATAAAAGCAAATAATAATTTGTTATTTTATGGTGATGTCCACACAAAGGACCTCGAACTATAAACACGTTCACCGCTCGACAGAACACTTGACGCTATGATCTCATATGTTTCTCCATAGACTCACTGGTGGGGGAATATTGCTTTGGTAAGCCAGTGACAGCCGCTGGACACCAGTGATCACCAGGACTAATGGCCATGTTACGCGACTATAATCCAAATGGTCCCAAAATACCGATTTAATACCGAATTAAATACCTGTTTAATTTCTGATGTCACAATTTTATATTACAAAAAAAAAAGGATAAATTGAAATTGTATTAATTTGTGACAGAACTGTATGGATTATTTATGAGTAATTAAAATAACAGTCATATAGTAAAATATTAACTGGATAATTTTGTGCTTAAGGGTATTGACCTTTATGGAGGAATTTGTGATGTATAATTATCAATCGCTAATAATTTCCATACATAAAACTATAATAATTTATTATATTCTCCTTTATCTAAATATCATTCATGCTATGTGCATCTTTTAGCTATATTTCATTTCATTTCTGGTGAAATCTTGATTTTAGATTGACAAAATAAATAATGAAACACGCATTTTTTGAAGTTTTTATGAGGTTATAAAATATCTAAACTAAGTTTTATGAATGAACTAATAATCTTAAAAGGTAAAAGAATTGATTTGAAAGTCAATGTCTATTGATAAATGTGACACTAATTTATAAGCATTGAAAAATATTGCATAAATTTTATGAAGAATTTGTTTTTCTCAATCCTACTATACGAGTATCATTTATCTCTAAAATAAATTGGATGCCTTAATAAATTTATAAGTAGTGCGTGTTATGTAATACAAAACGTAAGTAACTATTAATTTAATGTTGTATGGTCTAAAATTGTGTTTATGATTATTGAATACAAATATTGTTGGAAAAAAAATTCTGAAATTTCATAGATAATTTCAAATATTAGAAAAAATAATTTTATTTCTGAATATAATTCTTATACAATAATTAATTAAATCTATGATACACACTACTGTTATTTCATTTTTACAATTATTTATATATAGATATATATATTTATATATAAATATAGATATATAGATGCTCATATAAATGTAGATATAGATAGATAGATATCTTGTTAAAATTTTTAATCGTTAACAAAGTAATTTTCTTTCAGCCAATACTGTTGAAACGTATTTTCAAAAATTTATGGTGGATGACACTCGTTAATAATACAGCTTTATCTTCAAATATCAATTCATTAATTGATTTTAATTTATTTTTAATATTTTAAATAGAGTTTTAGCAGTTCGTAAGCTCAATTATTCGCATAAAGCGAGTTCAGCATTTTTCATGTGAAGGTGAAAAATGCGAATTCAACTCTTGCTAAAGTCAATCATTTTTTTGATAATATGTTTTTGATAATCTATACTTATAATAAGTCTCAATGTGTGTGTATGTATTGGCGCTCTACTGGCCAGACCATCTTACCTATAGCTACCTAATTTGGCACATGTCCGGAGTGTGGACTTGAAATGATTTTCTCGAATTTTATTTAGAATTTGAATTAATTAAAAATTAAGCGAAATTTCTAAGTTTTTCCGCCATAACTTTCAAAAATATTATAGCTCAAAATTTTTACATCATATTAAAGGTTAAAAAATATTTTTTATTGATATTAAATTTCATCTACAAATTAAATTTCCATTTTTAATCAATATTTAAATAAAATTTAATCATATTTTTTACCGACAAAAATAAACTTTAAGCTGCACACCCACGTTACGACTGAAAGAAAAAAATATTTTATCAATATGTTGCCATCTGATGCACAAAAACACAAATTAAAAAACAAATACTCTATTATTGTAAATTAAGCATATAAAAATGTAATTTTCAGCTCACGTCTGTATGAAATGAAATAAATATGAAATATGTTTTTTTTTAAATAATAACGTAAGGAAAAGTTTTTATGACTTTTACAGTATTGTTAAATAAATAAATCGATTTTATTTACGACAAATATGGTTTAATATATCTTTTATCTATGGTTTTATATATCTTTTCAATTCAAGGACCAAGGGCTAATTTATAAACAATAATAAAAATGCCTCTATAAAGAGGGTCTAAATGCATAAAATAATTTCAAAGTATGTAGCATGAGTCAATAATTTTTAAAGAATACTTTTATATTCTATAAGAACATTTATACAAGTTTGATCCTCTACTCTGTGAATAATATTTAACAAGATATTTATTTTTCAGGCACTCATATTTTAAAGAATAAATAAAAAGAGATAAAGTTCAATCAACTGACATATTTATGGATATATCAATATCACTATTCAATAAAAGTTGGGGATATTTCTGTTTTCTTTTTGAATAATTCTTCAAATATTATATTAATTATAAAAATATTTTGTAGTACAAAGATTCAAAGATTCAAATGCTGATGGATTCAGTTTTCAATATTGAGATTAGAAAAAGATTTAATAATTTCAGTAAAAAGTGTTTTTATATTAATTGCAGCTTATTCATATCCACTTTAATTGAATAATGAAATTTTGCAAGTGAGGACACACAATTAGAAAGTCATGTAGCGCATTACTGGCTTAAGGCGTTTGCAAATGGAGGACTGAATTATATGACTATCAAAATTTGAGCCTTAATAAAACTTTGATGAAATAGCTGTCAAAAGATAAATCATAAAATATATTTAATTGATGATGACAAATCAGAATACAGTATTTATCATATTATTACATCTATTGTTACATAGAGTATTTATCTGTCTAATATAAAGTGTATTAGCAATGGCGAACAAGTTGGTCACCAAAGGTGGTTAGTTATTTAATAAAAAGTAACTAAAGTAAAAAAAAAAATCTTTGTTGACCTAAGAGGAATAACTTAATTTTTATATTTATATTTTTTGTATAATAAGTGCTAAAAGTTATTTCAAAATAAGCTTTTTCATGGAAATATACATATGTAGGGAATTGATTAAATATCTCAACTCGGATCACTTTCTGTATGGCGCCATGTTGGCCATGTCACAAGATTAATCACATAATCCTTACCCAACATTTTGGGAGAGGAGAGCTCGGTGCTGAGACTGCAAGACGTGCATCTCACTTTCTGTACCTTTTTATGTGTTAAATGCTTATTTAGTTGTGTTTTGACCTTTTAAATGTTAATACATTTTACATAAATGTTGGTCATTGCCTTTCCTCACATTCCCACACATATATTTTTAAATATTTAACCTTTATTCGTTCTCTAATTCTTACAATAATAAAAAATAAACACATATACGTTTTAGGGGTTTCTTTTAAAACTCTCCATCATACCTATTCGGATACCTTTATGGTAAATTCTTGGAAACTTGTGGCCCAAGTTTCCAACAAAGAAATGATTTAACATATCACTTAGAGACTCATTTCGTCTGAGTCCAAGATTTCTGGATCGTTTCCATTACTGCCTGTTCTATTTCGAGAGTTCTTAAAAGCTTTACTTTCTTCTAGCAGTCTGGCAAGTTTAAGTGCGAAGTGATTTTCGGAGTGGAATCCACCCCCAAAATTAATAGACTGACTAACAGTGACTAACAGTTGTTAGAAGAAATTTCTTAAGAATGTTAATTAATAACATATTCTTGTTCGTAAAGGTAATTTGATATGTAAAAAAAGTGATATTTGGACTATTTAAGAGAAATGAACAGAAACATTTCAGACAAACACTTTTGGCGAGAAGTTAGAACACAGTTCTATTGATCTGATTAGAAGTTGTTAGAAGAAGCTCCTTAAGAGTGTTACTTGATAAGATATTTTGAAGCAGAATGGAAAGTCCACGGTGACCTGTCAGTAAGTTCTCGGCCTCTGAACTGGAGGGCTTCAGGTTCGAGACCAGATTCCACGAAAGGACCATCGTATGAAGGAGTCTCTTGCACGTTCAATCTGTCTAGCCAAACGTCCTCCTATTGGTCTAAGGGGTGTGCCAGTTCAGATGTAGGCCTCGTCATCTAACAGTTGTTCAAAATGACGAGGTCCGTGCGAAAATAGCGTTAGTGTTGCTTTACAACGGAACGTTAATATAACTAGACTAAAATTAAAAAGAATGGTTAATTCTTATGCAAATAATTAACACTGGATGATTTAAAGAGATATTAATATAAATATTTTAGGCCGCGGTGGCCTGGGGGAAAGGTCTCGGTTTCGGAACTGGAGGGTTGCAGCTTCGGCGTGCGATTCCATCGAAGAACCGCCTTGTAAGCAGGTCTGGATCATGTAAACCCATCGAAGCCAAACGTCCTTCTGTTGGTGTGGGTTGGTGTGGAAGTTTGGAGAGGGGGTGTTGTTTGTGCCGTCAGACTGCTGTTTAAAAAGACGAGGCCCGTACCAAAATAGTCTGAGTTTTGCTTCAAAACGGGAAGTAAATGTAACTGAACTAAACTAAAAAACAGAAACTTTTTAATAATAAGTATTTGAGTGGAAAATCTACACTATTTGCGCGAAATATGCCCACAGTCATTACTACCTGAGTTGAAATATCATTAAAAAAATAAAAGTAATAATTATAACTTCTGAAAATATATATTGTACAATATAAATATTATGAATACATTATATGAATATGCTTCTTTCAAAACTTGATAGAAATCTATGAGGTAGGTGTAAGGCAATTTTTACTTATCGTATTCAGAGAAAAACAGAACTTAAACTTTTTTGTACCAGTAAAATAATTTAAGTGGAAGTTTTTGTAAACAAACAAACGAAACGAAAACATAATTTGTACTTTTTGTCATAATTTTCGAAATTGAAGTCCTTTCTTAGAACACTTAAAATTTTTCAATATTTTTCCAACAATTCACATGCAAAGAATCAACTTCTAAGCCCCCTAGGAATTCGACACTCTAGAGATAGATTTTTTTATGCCACGTCTATTTATTTGCTTATGACTTCCAAAAGAATTCAGTAAGATTTGGAATCCACTCTCAGCACTATCTTATTGCTTTGCTCGTAATTTGCATTTTACGAATAAAAAATAATACTTTAGATAGAATTTATCATAAGTAATTAAAAAATTAGCTTCTTTAAATATCTAAAGACAAACATCTGCAGCAAACTCAAGTTTTTGTTTAGTAAAATTTAAGTGTGATTATAATTTTTATGAGCACGCTGATAAAATTTTAATGTTTAAGATAAACGGTCATTTGATCTACGCTTTTCTTTTAGTTTTATAACTTCATGCCATGAATGAATCTATTTGATTTCTTTACTTAATTGTTTAATTGTTAAATTATTCGAACAAACCTTATTTATCCAAACCCAGGTAGCAAAGTCCGTTGCACTCTATTGGACATTATTGTACGACATTATTTGGTATTAAATAATATTCCTCAATATGAAACAATATTGCGAATATTGATCAGTGTCATACAATAGTTGTGTGCTACTAGGGAAGAAAAACAAAAATTATCGCTCAGTTGCGATTCCAGGTGTAACTGTAAAAACCGATGGTTCCTTAGACAATATATCTTTAATGTATCTTTAGACTCTTATTAGCTCTTGATGGGGATGGGTGACATGAGAAGGATAACATGATAGGACATGAGCATAATAGAGTATGATAATTATATCTGACTCGCCGTAATGGCCGAAGCATACGTGAAGTTAGTCATCGCACAAATCGTTATTTTAGCGTCTGCTAAGCCTAACTTTGAAATAAAAATTTAAAGAAATAATGTCGATATTTCTTCTATTTTTTAGTTCATTAGTTCATTCATAATAAGAGGGTTGTAACTTTAATAGTAGAAGCACTGTTGTAAAAATGCCACACAAATAAGCCAAAGAATGTCACATGTACCACACGTTAGCTACAGACCTATCTTACCTCTGAGCAAAAAGTAGTCTTCCTTCCTACATCACGCGCATGCTTAGTGACGCGAAGAACTGATCCTTGTATTAGCTTGCGGTATAAAGTAAGTGTTGTCAGGATTTTTTCAAAACAAGAACAACTAAGGTAGATAAAAATTGAATGTGCAGAGACAGAGGTCATACAGCAGTATCCTTACGCTGGATGGATTTGGGCCAGATCGTACCAGCCAAAATTAAAATTCCAATCACGCGAATGGTGTCATTACGGGTCAGCAAGACGTTCAAAATGTCTTCAGAACTTAAGCAATGTGTCAGAACTCCAGCAATATTGATTCTCGAGTACGGCCGTGTGGATGTCATCCTAAACCAAAGCGTTTCCCCACGGAAGACCATCCAGAACTTCTTGTGATGATAGACCGATCAATTCAAACTAACAAAAACAGACACTTCTACAGGTGTTTTGAGAATTCCACATCGTTGGAAACTGGTTGTACGCGATGTTGGCGACTATATTGAAAGACTGTAAAACATGGGAACATTTCCAATCCTCGTATGTTTGCTTTATATAGTGTTTTACTATCTAGTTAATTAAAATAGTATGTTTATCTAAATCTTGCATTTTATCTTGTATAATTATATATATCAATCAAGAATTCTAAGACAAAGAAAGAAAGCTCGTGCAGAAATTACTTTTATAATATTGCTGACCACCTTTTTCATTTATTTGATTACTTTTTTGTTTATAAAGATGTGTTAGAATTCGAAATTACTAATTACTAACATTCCTGTATAACCAATAAACATAATTTCTTAAATTTCAAAACTTAATTATTAGTTAATCAGTTAATTTAATTAAACTTCGATATATATTTTTCTACATTAAATACGGAAATTTAAAAAAGGACCTGTGTTTCCAATAACGAATCGTGTATTAAGTACTAAAAAGTAATTTAATTTTTATGCATTATAAAAAATTAAAGAATTTTAAACGAAGAAATTTCTTAATTTTACCTTCTCCTAAGAAATGTCTTCTCTTAAGTACATATACAGAAGTTAGATTTATAAACTGGTTTCTAATTTACTTATTTTCACAACTTAAAATTAAGTGAAAAGTAACCATAGAAGTCAGATTTGTGATTATTCAGATTTTATTGCACCTGCTAAATGCTTATGTTATATTTCTTGCTAGATTGGCCATTAAGCGTATAGACACGTCAAATTCTAATTATAAACTTGAAAATTCGCAAGATTTATATGGCTGACTACTACAACAAAATACCACATAAGAAAAATGGAAAGTTAAATGAAACCTCCAGAACTCAATACAAGAGAAACCAATTCTTGTTTTCTGCATACTGTGAAATGAAACAAGAGTGTGATATCTACAATTTTTAACCCGATACTATTTTTTTTAAACTTTGAATGCACTTAAATTATATTTATTACGTCAATAAAATATTTGTATATGT
>JAPMOQ010016056.1:827861-870085 GCA_026543055.1 Argiope trifasciata | reverse complement strand
AATAAATTAGTGGCAGTATTGATGGCAAAAATTTATAAAAATTTTAAATGCATTATATTGCATCAATCTAATCATTCACCAGAAAAGTTTAGTACTGAGGCGATAGTGGTCACTGAAGTGAAAATGTGGAGTTTGGATTCAACCAAGGATCGAACTTGCGATATTTTGATTTGCAGCAGAATAGCATTTCCGCTTTACAAACGTGATCAATAATATTTAGTGGCAGTTTCTAGCTTATTAAGATGTCATCCCCAAGATATGTACAAACCGAAGAGAGCTAAGTAAATAAAATTCGGCACACATATTTAACATTATTAGTTAGGCACCTTTGAAACTTCAAGCCAAAGCCAAAGAAGAGTTGACCGTCTGTCTGTCTGTAATTTCAGAAACATGCAAACGTTTTAATTCAAAACCCCCTTGATATAAATATATCAAATTTATTATAGACTTTTGCGACTGCAAGTGAAGTTTTGTATCATTTTTTTAACGATTTGAAATTATATGTCTCAAACAAAAATTCGACTTTCAGATACTATTAACAGTAAACATGATATGATTTTTAGTTTGAATTTGTTTTTATATGTTTTATCATGATTTTATTTTTAATATAAATTTTAGTTATGTTATTGGTTTTTTGGTAGTGTGTTGTTTGTGATTATTTGTGGAAAAAATCATATCTGGCTGGACTGCACTATATTATCTGAATGCATATGTCACTTTAACCGAAATAACAGCGTTTGTGAAATTCCTAATGTTTGATTTAAGAGGAAAACTTTTCAACATATTTACAGTTTTACAATTTTTTAATGTCATGAATTTAACAACAGATTTACAATTCCTTTAATTATAATAAAGAAAAATTCAATGTTTTCATTTGTCATGGAAATGTTTCATCAAAATAAAAACCTTATACAAACATTATACATAAAAAACCTTTTACAGACTCTTTTTTTTCTGTACTTATTTTATCCAATCAGCATAAAACCCTTATACTTATGAGATACATACCTTAATGGTTATCCACTGTTATAAAATCAGACCATTAAGAATCCTTACATTTCGCATCTTTAATCAAGAAATTTCAATAATGGATGTGAAAAACGTATGTGTGTTCTTTATTAAAGAGTAACATTGAAGGATTCTCAAAATGCGAAATTTAATTTTCAGAACAGAACAGCAGTTTGGAATATGAACATAAAATTGTGGAATTCCCCGTTTGAAAAACTGAACACGTTCTCTCACGAAATCTTTAGAATTATCCGATGAAGTTTCTGTGTTTTCCATCTGCTTGGTTTTCTGCCAATTCAATTTGTATTTCAACGTATGCAAGAAATTTTCGAAATTGGTTTTAAAACTTAGCTCCCTTCGTTTCGTTAGGGTGAAAAGGAATAAAATTGGAAAGAAATCTCATGAGATGAGAGGATAAGCTACTTTAAAATTGCTTATTTATTCTTCTTTCATTCTGGATGGGAAGTGTTTTATTCTTCTAAGAAACGAATGTAATTGAATTCAATTCCTATTTTTGCGTATATATGATATTCTAACATAAAAGAAATTCAAACAATCAGTTATTTTATTACTTTTCAAGAAATCTGGAAATACTCTTCGAAATGCACTAAACTTTTGATTGGTTTGGTTTAGTTATATTGTTACGGATTTCCATCCTAATCCATCGGGTTCATTTACTTATGTAGTGAGGTTTATGGTTTATGAGGTTTATGATTAAACACACAATGTTCAGTTCTTCAGCAGAAAATACACCACTACGATGTTTATTAACAGGACAGCATAAAGACGACAGATATCTACAGCACAAAACATGTACAGAAGATAACTATATAAAGCCGAGACGAACACATGGGACATCACACAGCAGCCCAAACCTTGAAATTCCGTAGTGACAACGGCCACAGCATACTAATCTACCAAATAGCATTCAACAGGAGAGGGAATATTTGTGGAATCCTGTCTGTGCTTACGTAGGTCTCGCCAAACGGCTGAAACTACTCCTCTGTCTCTTCTTACTTTCTCTGCAGATTGACTACTTCCCACAAAGGAACAACTTCTCAGTTCAGCATTGCGCCGTTTCAACGACAACACAGGCTTCGACGGAATACGGTATACATAGCAATTCAGTACCCCATCTTTGCTTCAGTACTTTCCAAGTGACTCCTCATCACTCCTTTTCAAGATCTGTTAATTCAGGTCTACAGATCACTACCACTCTTTTAGGAGTATCAATTCAAGATATCTCAATTCAGATCTTCTCAATTGACCATATATCGCTTCTGATTGCCAGTCTAATATAGCTGTGCGAGGTGGGGTGAAAACCTTCTGGACCAATCAGGAACATTCTTGATGTATCTCGGCTCCTAATGGAAGGACCAGGGAAAGTTTCTCTAAGTTTCGTGTATTAACTATTTTGTCGCCAACGTCGTCAAATGGTATCCAAGTTTTTCGCCAAGCTCTGGGATCTCTGATGTGACACCCAGGCACCGTTTAATACAGATGACTGTAAATCTGTCTTCCTAACGATGAAATTATTAGCAGGGAAAAGCAAAATTACAGGTTCGTAACAATATCAAAATCTTTTTTTAAAGCAACACACCGAAATTTTGGGGTGGACACGTAATTTTCAACTTTGGTTAGATGACGTGGATGACACTTGAAATGGTACTCCCTCTCGAAATGTCCACACTACAATAATGGGAGGACATTTGGTCCCGATGGGTTTAACGAGCGATAATCCCACGTATACGACTGTTTTCGGTGTGAACCCTTATGGTTCCGAAATCGACTTTACCACCAGGTCGCGATGGTTCTACTAAATACTGGAAGAATATAGCATATATTAAAACAGAAAAAAATGAAATTTCATTACAAAATGTAATAAACATTTTAATAAAAGGACAACATATCTAAATATATTTATTCATGTTCAAATTTTGCTAGCATATGTATAAATTATCGGATAGAGACAATAATATGTTAAAAAAGAACAAAAATATGTACACAAATTTTGAATTAAAAATTTCGCGGTAACTCCAGTTACAATCCTCCCTGACTTCTGAAACCACACTTTTATAAAATGTATGTATATCTGTCTATGACAAAAATAATTTTAAAACGCTTTAAGTTAGACAGTTGAGGTTTAGTAAACGATCTATTTTTCAAATGTATAGGTATCTATCCAATTCCGAGAAATACTCATTCAAGGGAGTATCTGTGGAATTACTCAAGTTTACAAGATAATAATTCACGAGGAGCGTTTAGTTTAGTTTAGATATATTAACTTCCCATTTTCAAGCAACACTAAGGCTATTTGGGGACGGATCTTGCAATTTGGAAGCTTTTCCAGATGAGGACGACATCTGAGCCACCATCCCTTTCTCTCCAAACTTCCACACAACACCAGAGGGTTACGCTTGGCCCCGATGGATTTAACGTGCATCAGACCCACTTACATGGTTGTTCTTTTGTGAAATTCAGCCTCGAACCTACAACCTTCCGATTTCGAAGCCGAGACCTTACCACCAGGCCACCGCGGCCCTCCGGGTGCAATGCAGTACTCATATTTAACATCTATAGTATATACACTTGTTGTGCAGCACTGCAAATATACATATAGACTCATTTAGCCTAAGCACCTGTACACAATTTGCCTTGAAACTGCCGTAGCTGAAAAGACAAGTCAGGTGCTATGTTCCTTCTGAGTTGTTTGGCAGTTTCTGCCAAATATTTGTCGTCATTCTGCGTTCCAACTCAGGGATGGCCTGCATTGTAGTGTTGACTAATATTTCCATAATTTTGAAAAGGTTGCCCTAGCTCAAAAATGACACTTTGAGAAACTCCAAGTTTGTCATATACTTTCATCTGTGAACACCTTCATTTTAGAAGACCGAAAATTCTGCAGTTAAAAAATATTCACTTGCGTTCTCTGTGTCATAGCTATTCTATTATGGCACTGAGTGGCATGAAGATCACTTGTAAACAATTGCCATTCTTTATATATCTCTTCGGCCATTATGGCGTACTATTTTTTTTAAATGGAGGAATCTAATTGTATATAGCAGCAATTTCAGAATGTAAGAGAGCAATCCGAAATTCAAAAAGAGAAATATAATGTGAATTGCTCCATGAAAATTTGTTGAAAACTTAAAAAATATCCCATGTAATTAAAGACATCTGTTTCATCTTTCTTCACAGACAAATTGGTATAAGTATATTTTTTAATCTTGTTGCTGTTATATAAGCTTGTTCGATTGCTTATCAATGAATATTATTTTATATTTTGTTTTTTACATTTTAAATTTGACTTAATCTATCTATACATGGTTGATAATAACAGTTAACAAATTTAGAAAAGTGGTTTAAGCAAAAGAACTTTTGTCTCCAAACTGATACTCATTCAATGAATGTAAACGGTGAGTGTAGACAAACGCTCGGTATTAACTTCATAGAAAATACGGTTATTCAATTATATTAAACGTTTATATAAATAATTTCAATATCGTAAAATAATAATGAACAAGAAAAATATTTTATTTTATCATTAATTAATCTTGCATCTATTTTCTTTTTTTGAACTTTTGATTGAATACCAGGCATATTTGCTGAAATGGGGGGTTGTATATTTTGATGATGGTTAGGTGTCTGCCGAAAATTCAATTATATTAAACGTTTATATAAATAATTTCAATATCGTACGTAAAATAATAATGAACAAGAAAAATATTTTATTTTATCATTAATTAATTTTGCATTTATTTTCTTTTTTTGAACTTTTGATTGAATACCAGGCATATTTGCTGAAATGGGGGGTTGTATATTTTGATGATGGTTAGGTGTCTGCCGAAAATGTCGTTAAACCGGTGAAAAGTTTTAAATTAAAATTCAGAAAAATTAGAATTTAAATAGCTATCAAAATATTCGGCATTCAGACATAACATCTATATGCATATCTACTAGATGCAATAGACGCTAAAGGCAGCACCAAAAAAACATTGAAATAAAATTAAGTATCTGCAGTAAGTAGGAAAAAAATGAAGGATATTTAAATGGTTCAAGAGCATACATAATGTTCCATAGTAAAAGTATCATTGAAACACAATTAGTAAACAGGAAAATTTGCAAAAACTAGGTAGTTTCACTTGGAGACAGAATAATAAGGGTAATATAAAAATTAAAGCATAGAGACAAAGAAAAATTAAAGAATAAAAAATAAATAAATGAGAAAATATAAAACAAACAATGAAATAAATAAAATATGCGTAAATAAATATAAATAAATAAACTTGAACAATAAAGATTATACATTGGCTCAGCCTAAGTTAGAGTCCATTATCCGGAACAAAAAGCTGGAAAAAGAGTTCTTTTTGTATTTTTTTCTCATGCGCACAGAATATTATCCACATTTAGCAGTGGATGATATATACAATACGTTGGAATATTTCATCGAAGGAGATTTGAAGCATTTAATCTTACTGCTTAAAATTCGAAGAGGTTCGTAGTTTCTGAAGCATAAAGAAACATCAGCAATTTTGGCTGGCTTTCTTCGACTTTAAAGAGTTTCTTTGACCTTTAAGAACTCCCTCTTTTCAGGGGAAAATATTTTTCCGCTCCTTCGGATTTCCTTTCCAGTTTTTCTCGCCAAAGCATTGAAATATTTTGAGGAAAAGAAATTGAAAAGGGATCTCCTTTCGATTAGAAGAACGGAATTTATAAACCGTGAAGCTTTGAGTTGGAACCCGAAAAATAGAAAACCGGAGAAAAGTGTGGGAGAGAGGATATTGGATGAACTCAGTTGATATCCATTGATGTTCAGAAGAAAAAGTGAGTTTTTTTTTTTTTTTTTTTTTATTGTTTGATGGATATAATTCATCTACCAATCAGCTTTCAGTTCAGACAATTTCGTATTTGTTCTTAAATTGGCGACAACAATGGAGTTTTATTTCTATTTTTTTTTCTATTTCTTCTGACACTTGAATTAGAAAATTATAATTCAATTCCATATATTTTATCAAAAATGATATAAATTTCAATTTCTTTTATCAATTATATGACCAGAATTTAAACCCCTTTCACAACGATTCCGCCAAACCGGCTCAATAGTTGAAAAATTATATTTTGACCTCCCAATTTCTATTTTAATTAGTGGATGTAGTATGCAGGGCGAGAACATCCTTGTTGATAAGTCTATAGAAAATCTGCACATTTTGCTTGAAAGAAAAATCGGCTTGTCAGTACTGAATTTGATTAATCATTGGACCAGATCTGTTGTGAAAGTTAATGAAACTATCAGTATTCAAAGTTAATAAAATGATTTTGATATATGAAGTTCATTTTTTATAAATCGAAAGTCAGTCCAATTAAATCAAATTTTATTCTTCCAAACATAATTTTTCGTATTTTAAAATTTGATGTAATAAAATTTACATGCTTTTTTTAACTTTATTTTATCGTTTTTTATGATAAGAGATTTCTTCTACAAAAGTTAGCTTTATATTTTATTGTTTTCTGGCTATAAATGTTTAGCATTTTATTTAGGACAATCTCCCCTTTTTGTGGAATTTTCCCCACACGTTTTAATTATGTATTCAATCCCTCAACATCTATTAATTCTTAGATAGTTTGTAGCACATCTCTAATTTTAAACATTCCAAGACGTGATATACTCTGTGATTATGTGATATACTCTACTTTATGTGATATACTCTGATATTATTCAGATACTCTGAATAAAATCCACTCTAGCTGACAATCTTTCAATCCTGCTACTTCCAAGATTAGCTTTAGATATCTCAATATTACTAAGATATTTCAGAATGTCTCGTGCCATAACAGTAGTAGATCATTTACTGATCTATTGACAGAGAATTATTCAGACTTATAATGAAATTAAAATATCAATTTAGTATTAAATTTTATCAGGCAACATGTAGTCAGTCCCCAACTGAACTGTTAACTATTCTATGAAATGTCTAACATGTAATTTTAGAGGGATTTAGACTGGTATTTGTTGAAGGGTTGCCACAAACTCTGCTACATTGTCCATGAAAACGATGTTACCTTGAATGTTTTCATGAGGATTGAATAGATTCAGAGTAATAGTTACAGATTTTTGTTGATAACAGTATCCTGATAATGAAAATCTAGAAAATATATTTCACAACCTTAGGATGAATCCTTGCTTGATTGAAACCAAATACATTTTTAAGAATATGTATTATATACCTTGAGAGAATTAAATGCAAGTAGAAGAAAATTAAAATCAATTCGGCCTCATATAAGCTACTTTTCACAGTTATAATAGAATCTTATTTATAACCGTTCTAATAGTGCCACTTCGTTTAACCTTCCAGCTGGCTCCACTGTCATACTAACCTGAAAGGTCGCGCGTATTTCCCACATACGCTATAGTAAATTGTAAATTTTCAAAAGCGTAGCGTAACTATTAATATTATATTGTAAATAGCTTAGGATTAATAACTACCGTCCCTTTAAACATTTTTTACTTAAAAAGAAGCAGAAACAAGATAAACATAGATTGCAATAACAGTATAATATAAACACAGTTTAACTGAATTGATTTAAAAATAATACTAATGAAATTGCCTATATTTTGACAGAGCAATTTACATGTAAAATATAGAAGTGCAAAAATACAGGATTTATGCATAAAAAGGAAAAAGTAATTGAAAGTTAGATATGAAAAGGAATAAAATAGTTTCATAGTTATTTCTTTACAGCGTAGCAATTTGAGCAAATGTGTTTAGTGTGCTCCAAACATATAAATTTCTGTCAAATCTCACAACCGAACATCGTGATTCTAGTAATGTTTTCTTTTTTGCAGGAGTTGCATCGTTTTCCCCTGACGTCGCATCTTCCACTTCATCAAAATTTAGTTCGGCTTTTCTCTTTAGCACCTTTAATTTTAGCTGACTTTTTAGAGATGTGGGTGCTTTTTTACAGCATTTTCCTTCGGGAGTGCATTTGCCAACTGTGCCAGTCTAAAACAGTAGGATTTATTTGTAAAATCAAACAAAAACTTACATGAACGGTAGCCAGTTTTTCTAAAATACAAATATCTGTTCGGAAAAGACCTATTAACGCAACAAACTTTCGACGACAACTGAAAGTAAGTCAAAAGGAGGGGGACAAATATCCAAACGCAGGTGTTATCAGTGCCACCAGATCTAAAGTTATAAAACGAAATTCATCTCTAGTATATCTCTCACGTACGCAAGAACGTTGGAAGGTTAAGTATATACTAGAAAATTAGACTATTTCCTCCAACTTTTCAATTTCCATAAATCTTATTAGGCTGTTAATAATATATCTCTAATTCTAATATATGTTATGTATTTGGTTAAAGCAAATTGACAGATCCTATGATTCAAATCAAACTCTGTTCACAATATTTCAATCCTGCAATTTCCAAGATTTGCCTTGGAATCTCCATATCCCTACTGTATTTTAGAATTTCCTGTGTAACAGCAGCAGATAATTGAAAGAGCGTTGTTGCACATTAATTTGAAATAGATATGGCAAGTTAGTATTAAATTTGATCACAATATATGTATTCAATCCCTGACCATCTACTGACTCTAAAATAGTTTGTTGCACACATCTAATTCTTAACTGTCCAAGATGTCTGCTTTATGTAATATACTCTGATACTATTCAGATACTCTAATCGAAATCCACCTCTGTTGACAATCCTTCAATCCTGCTACTTCAAAGATTAGCTTTAGATACCTCTATATTCCTAAGGTATTTCAGAATGTATCGTGCAATAGCAGTACCAGATGATTTACTGGCGCATTTACAGAGGATTATTCAGCATTATATTGAAATTTAAATGAGACGCTAGTATTGAATTTGATCAGGTAGTATGTATACAGCCCCCAACTCAACTGTTAATCCGTTTTATGAAAAGCCGAAATTGAAATTGAGTAGAGTTTTAGAATGGCATTTGTAGAAGGGTTGCCACAAACTTACCTCCTTTGTACTCTGAAACAATGCTGTCGTCATATCTTGTAATAAGAGGATTGAATTGATGCAAAGTAATAGTTACACATTTTGAATATATAAACGCATATAACGGTATTGAAAATCTAGAAAATACATTTTACAGCCTTAGGATGAACTTTTCTTGATAGAAACTAAGTTAAGAATTTGTATTATTCTGAAGAATATGCATTATTTATTACTAGAGATTGAATATGCATTATTTATTATTACAGATTGAAAATGCATTATTTATTATGCAAATATAAATGAATTATAGTTAATTTCGTTTCGTATGACGTTATTTTTCATTCCCATATTGAATTCTTATTTATTAATTGCTTTATAATATTAATACTGTTTAACTTTTAAGAAGATATATTCTGAATGATATATTACAGATAAGATTTCCTAAAGAAAATCATATTTCTATGATTTTGATATTTATAAAAATATATATTTGCAAATCACTGATTTATTGTATTGTCAAGAGATATTAGCTCTTAATTTAGAAATTAAGTACTCGAACAAATTCCATTTTACTAAATTTTGAAATCCAGAAATTAATAGCAACATAGTTGTTCCATGATTTTTTTGAACTTTGAAAGTGTTTAAAATGTATTGTGAACAAAGTTTTCATGATTGTCTCTTTTTCGTTGTACTGAAAATAAAAAAAGCTTTTTATTTTTAATAATGTTATTATCTACCGAACGGCAGGGAAGAAAAACCTTTTTAATGTTTATGCTGTCAGTAAATAATAAAAACTCTTACATCTTGTAACATAAATATCTAAAAGAGGATGTATTAGAAGAATAATTTTGTTTTAATTGCTTTTTGAATCATTAGACAATTTGGAATGATCGTCTACGTGAAAAGAATGCATATGAAAAGTTTGGGTCTCTCAAGGCAATTGCGAATGATTATATTTATGATGTCAATAAATATATATTATAGGGAGGGAATTTATAACTCAGAGAGAGATTTTGGAAACATTAAATAAAGTATTAATTAATTAAAAGATTGAGCGAAATTCTGGCATTTTTTTTCAGAAACTTTAGAATATTTTATATAAAAAGGTGAATATTGCACTAGTTAAAAATTTAAATTGTCGTATTACTGTTACCAATGTAACAGTCATGTGATGATTACTTTTTGAATTTGGATAATTTTCTGAAACAATTAATCCCTGATGTTGTCCCATGATTTAAACCGTTTTGATAGTTTCATCAATTATTTTACACACAGGATCAATGATTTTCACAGGATCACTGGATTTTCTTCCATTGTTGAAGACCAAAGAAAAATGGCTGTGTTTAATATTTATGTAGCTCACATATTGGATATAATAGAAAGAGTTGAAATATCGCTAAATTTAAAAGATATATGAAAGAGATATTTATACTTTTAATTGCTGCATGACGTTATAGGATCATCATCTTTAAAAAGGTTTCTGATAGTAAACAGAAATTAAGTTAGACAGTTTAAATGGGTTATAAAATGGAAACAGATAGATAGCTATATCTATATGATTTGTCTGAAATGAAACATGGCTACCGAATCATCACAGGATTCGTCTGTAATGGGTGTATGGTAAGAGAACACAGTTAGTAGGCCTCAATAAGAAACAACAACGACGTTTATTTTCAAGAAGTCCGATCTGCACAAAGACAACAAATATGAGCAGCTAGAGGAGCACACAGCAGCACACAATAACCACAATAACCGACAAGCAGAAATCCGGTAGTAATAACGTCCACACTACATAAAGCAGGCAGGCAGGATTCAGCTGATAGGATTGAAATCTAGCTGGTACTTGGCTCGTTGCTGCCGCAGAAGATATAATTTAATAAATATCGTTTTAATTGCATTTAACATTGCATTTATAGTTATCTTGTTTAATTAAGAATGATATTTATTTTTTTGTCATCAGTGAATACATTCTGAAAATTGAAGGGTATATAAATGTGAAGCATAAATTATATTTATTTTATTTTTATTATTCTATTCTGCAAAACAATATTTAACTTTACGAATTAGATTCGAGTATTATTTTAGAAATTGAAAGCTTGGTGTTCTTTCAGAATGATAATGAAATAAACTATTTATTGTACCTCGTGATTCGTTTAATATTCGTTCAGAATTTTCAAGTTTTATGCTACGAAAATGTGATTAAAATATTTTCATTTAAAATTGATTAAGCATTGAAAATATTTTTACGCCATAAAATCTTTAATATAGTTGAAAATATAATTTTTTGAAACCTAAGATGGCGCAAAATTATTTGTACTATAATATTTTGGTAGTTGCTGCAAAAAAACTCAAAAATTTTACTAAACTTTAAGTTCAAATTTCAAACTTGGGTTTCAAACAAAGTAGTGGGTCCTCTAAAATGTTCTGGCACATTCTCTGATAAAACTGTTACCTGAGAGAAAGACTTACATTGCATTTACGAACAATAGCTACAAAATATTAACGCCTAGCTTGAATTCAGCATCTTTATTGAATCTGTTATGTCTCCTTGACGAATTATTTGGTGGTTCAACCATGGTAAATAGATCTGAACATATTTTTTATACTTTAGATGATTGTATAATGCGTATAACCTTTGCGCAAGTGCAAGTAATTTGTTGTCGAAGTTTTATTGGAATCGAATGAGCGGTACGGCAGAGCATAAGAAACACATAAACAAACATTCATTTTTATTTACATAAATAGCTTCAATAAAATATAGAATAAGGTAATGCAAAGTAAAATTATTATAAATGCTACACTTTACTGAAGTATAAAATGTTTCATTTTTTTCATTTCCTTATTGCCGAAAATCGTCTGAAAATAAAACTATGATGCCAGATATTTCAGAAGTAAAGTAGTTCTGAAAAAGAATCAAGAACCTCGACGCTCCAAAATTAAACTTTGAGATACGATCTCCTAAACTGTTCCCAAAATGCGAATCTGAAACTCTGAAAGCACTTTCTCCTGAAAAGTCCTCTTTCAAAAAGAGCTTATCACGTTCTAACGACCAAAGATTTCCTAGAGGGACGTTTCAGAAAAGCTATTTGGAAGGTCTTTATATCGTTTAGGTAAGACAACATATTGTATGAGTTCCGAAAGAAAAAATGTTTATCTTAGAAATATTTATGTAAAAAGAAATTCGAAATAAGCAGACATCCAGGCTGCTGATGGAAAAAAAAAATTAGTAAAAATAAAAGCTGCTCACATTTACTACATATCTCCTCCTAAATCACTGGACCAAGATTGGTTCAATCTTCATTTAAGATAAAAAATGAAATACTTCAGTCATTATAAGGTATAAAGGTTAATTAAATCAGTTTATTACCTAGAAATAAACAGGTTTAATGGAACATTCCCCAACTAATTTTAGAAAAAGTAATTAAAAATACGATTTAATGCATGACAACATTTTTTATGAGTTCTGCATGAAAACTCCTTATCAAAAAATGTTCATCTAAAAAGAGAGAAATAGGATATCCAGGCTTCTGTTTGTGGAAAATATTGGAATAAATAAAAACTGAATTCACATTTTCTCCATATCTCCTCCTAAATCAACAGACCAAGATTGGTACAATTTTTATTTGAGACAAAAAATGAATTAATTTAGCCATTACACGGTATAAATCTTAAGTGAATCACTTTATTAACTAAAAATAAACATGTTTATTGATGTTTTACCCAGCTTATTTTTGAAACAGTAATTGAAAATAATAATTAATTCATGACAACATTTTGTATGAGCTTTGTATGAAAAATGCTTATCTAAAAATATACATGTAAAAAAGCGAAAAAAGAAGACATTCAGGTTGCTGTTAATTGAAATAACTGGTTGCGAAAAATATTGTAAGAAATAAAAGCTCACATTTTCTCCATATCTCCTCCTAAATTACAGAACCCAGATTGGTACAATATTCATTTAAGACAAAAAATGAACTACTCCAGTCATTACAAGTTATAAATACTAATTAAAGCAGTTAATTAATTAGAAATGAACAGGTAATTTTAGAAAATTCAATAGAAATATAATATTAAATGCATGACACCATTTTGTGTGAGTTATGTATGAAAAAGCTTATCTAAAAATATGCATGTACAAAATAACAGGACATTCTGATCATAGATAGCGTTCTGCGCAGTTTCCTGAGTTCCTTTCCCACTTTATAAGTTTGACGCTGAAAAGTCATCTAACTTTTGCAGATACAAAAGGGAAGTCCTTTCCCTTGAAAGAAAAAAAATGTACATGAATAAAAACTGCTCATAAGCGTCATGTTTTATTCATTCACTCTCTAGTTATTTGAATAACAAATGAATAGATGCGAGCAGGAGAAGATAAAAGAAAAATCAGTAAAGGAAGCAATACTCGTCTCACAACTCAGGTTTTTCAAAGTTCTGTCTCGTATTTCTAAGGAATCTTTCAGAGCACATCATACTCAAATGCCCCCTCTGAAAAAAAAAGAGAAAAAAAGAAAAAAAAGAAGAGAGACGTCTCAAAGCTCATAATCAAATGATTTTCGTAAGTTATTCGATTTCTTTTTCTTTTTCTCGTTAACAACTTGATTTAGAACTATATTGATAATATGGATTTTCTCTGACATTAATGATGTGTTTACGGGAAGATAATTTATGAGGGCATATATTAATTTGACAAAAATACTATAATCGTCTTAAAAGTAATCTCAGCATCCATTCTGGATTTTATCAGAAATAAATGAAAACAAAAAAAATATTGCATTAACTGCGAACAAATGTTAAACACTTATTGAAACTCATAATATTAAATATTGTGGTTTAAGGGTATTAAATAGGAATTGTACTACATGATAGAAAATCCACATTAAAATTTTTAAAGCTGGTTGATATGGATAGTTTTAGATACATTTAGCATTCCATATTGCCCATAAAGCAATCAGAAGAGAACACCATTCAAAAATATTTTGAATTCCTTTAATGCTTGAAAATATTATTAGTCAAAAGTTACGTTTCTATGTAAGCAAGAGTGTTGGACAATAAATCTAATTTTTAATTTAGGAGATATTAACAGGGATAATCAATATATTTGCCTGTAAAGAAATATTTTATATCAATGATTAACGTACAAAACTCAGCTATGAAATTTTCCAACAATGAAAATGGCACTCCATTCTAATGTTCTCCGCATTTTTAACTTCCCAAAATTATAAATCATTCTCCGATAACAGAAACAAATATACTATTTTAAACTCATTATTCATTTGACGCTATGAGAGAACTTTTTTGGGGATACTTAAACTAGTGGATCTGGTGTGATGATGAGGATGATGCATGGAATATAACTCATTTTTTGGTTGAAGATAAAGGAAAATGAATTTCATGAATATGGAGCTTTTTTGTGGACCATGTGGCAGGTGTGTTTTCAAGATTCATATCCCAAGACATAAATATATTCAAATTTAAAATGACATACGAAATTACGTTCTATATTACCTTCTTTCGCTACTCAAAGTATACCAAACCTAACGTGACTTTTGTCTTTACCAATATCATGGTACAGCCAATAAAAGCTGTGTCAATAGTAGGTTTTTGAAACAATTGCTTCACTTTTGGTAAATGAATGACCAATCGACCAAAGAGATTTTATTTGTTGAAAAAATACTTTCATGTCCAACTACCATCGATTTGAAAGCAACATGACAGCTGCTATCAGCAGGTAATCACATACATGATGCTCAATGTTGACAAAGATTTTATCAAGTATGATGCATATAATTGTATGAACATTCAAAGCCGGGATATAGACTGACTTTCAAAAGTTTAGATACAAATCTTCTTTTGTGTCTAATTTGAGAATGAAAGAACATATAAAGGAAGAATCGGGGAGAAAATGTGCACTAAACAGCTCTGTAGATAATATAACATAAAATAATAGAGAGGAAATAATCCCTTTTTCAGCTTATTTAACGACCTTGAAGTGTAAAACTGTCATCTAAGGTAATACTAAAGCATCTTCTGTTGATCCACATCAGGATATCCATTCTCCCCTCTCATTCCTTAAATTGGCGGATTTTAAATGTAGCAATAAGTTGAGCTCAGTTGAAGCGCACATTGCCGTCAAACAAAAAATGTTACTCAAATGCCGTAGTATACTGCAGGATATATGGATCAATGATCTCTTTTCAATACCTCATATCATTCAAAATTCCTGCATGGTATATTCCTGGAGTTTTTCAAATCAGTGAAAACACCAAGAAATGGCACTTTCCAAATCAAACTGCCACTTCCTCTGAAATTATGATTTTCAGCAGTGTTGGAATGATTGCATCTGGTACTTTATTTTCTTTCAGGTCATTTAACGAAGTGAATCATTTTTCCGACTGAGTCTAGACTCATCTGTTCAAAATACAGAAACCCCCTGCTGACTCATCCAGAAGGCGTATTCTTTTGTTTAACATAAACAGATATGTGGTGGTAAGTTCATAAGCCAAATAACGACCTCCGGACAAGAATGTACACTTTTCCCTAGAGGTTATGATATGCAGCTACCGACCCTGTGGTCCTGAGTTCGGACCTATAAAGAATGCATATTAGTCACCTTGGTTCTGATTGAACAAACTCAACCTTTGTGGCATCCTCTACATGTAGCAAAATTCGCCATATCACTTGGCACGAAAAAATTTTCGTCGTCAACTAAAAACAATCGGTGCAATAACATGGCTTATCTAACCTCCAATTCACTGGAAGAGAAGTAATGTGGTGGTATGTTCATAAACCAGATATCTTCCAGACACCAGTGTACAGTTTTGTCTCGTGATTATATTACGCGACTACGGACTCAATGATCCCGAATTCGAACCTGAAAGGAATGCACAGGTAGCTATGTGTTCTGATTCAAAGAAAGATACAAAACTTTGTCGTCATGCATACATACTTGCATTTTGAAGGTCGATGATTCTTGTCTATGTTACCACAAAACTGACCTCCCAAGAGTGGAAGTACTGTAACGTTTATACTCCTTCAGACCGAAACGGGCTAAATAACAGTCACCTCCAGATATTATAAACAGTAATCAATCAAACAAAATCTTACAGACACATAATTATAGGATGGAATCTGTTTGCATGCCTATTTGATCATACTATTTGACACATTTAGACATCTATTAATATTAGCTTGTGATAAGCCCAAATCCAACGATCCAATAGACCGAAACCTTAAGGAATTGAACAAATCTTTTTATCCAAACACTGCATGAATCTCCTGGCTCTCCGAAAAAATTTACGACTGAAGATGAACAAACATGTACAAAACTTTTATTTGAAATTGCAATTTCTTTTTGTTGACCCTATCCCTCTTTAGTACAAGTATTCATTTTTCTGGACTGGAACTGGTTACCATAATTTTGCTAAAAGTCCGTTGCTATCCTTCATATGCTGAACTTTATTATTGTTTTTTTTAAATGGTGAGCTTAGATAAACATGTATGCCTCCAATTTTGTTGGACACTGTATTATCACTTTTTTCACTTGCATCGATTAAGTTTTACTTTTAAGAGTTATAGCTTATATCTTCCTATTTGCTTAATTCGCATGTTTTTATACCATGTACTATAGAGAAGAAGATCGCTATCAACATATTTACTTTTACGAATGACCTGTGATTGTCGATATAAATCTCTATTCCCGGTTCTCAAGACATGACTTCGCTTTCAGACCACAATACCAAATATAAAATGTATAAATTAACAGAAATATTGGTGATCCTTAATAATTAAGGCTTTTTTAATTTTTAAATATGTATCAATAATAATAAAGTTAATAATAAATAAAATAAACATTTACAGTGAGACCTTGAAAATATATCCCAGACAAAAAAGTCTTAACTAGGAAATCCTTTTCCTCATCCGCTACAAAATAAAAATTTATAAAAGTGTTCTATGTTTGTAATTAACTCATAAAACCAAACTTGTGATTCTAAATTAACCAGAAAAAAATTATTAACCATTTTAATCAGAAAAATAATTTCTTTGAATAAATATAACAAATCTAAATTCTTCAATTTCCCAAATAGATTTATTATTATTCTTTTATTGAGTCAATAACTTCCTCATTCTAACATCAGCAAATAAATATTTTTTCTTTGCTTAAATTTCCTTCTTACTCATAAGAAACATTTAGAGAGCTTTGTGGAAAACATAGGCCTAGCGTCCCTTTACAACGGGACGTTAATATAACTAAACTAAACTAAACGCTTTGTGGAAGAAATAACTCAGGTATTGTATTCCAAGCGAACTTAACTCTTTACTCTGAAAACATATTTTATTCTTTCTCGTTTCTCCTAATGAGGCAACAGTCAAGCTCTTTGCATTCATTCCTTTTCCCTAATTGTTAGTCTTAGTAGACATGCGGTCCTAAAAGCCAGACACAAGGCTTTCCGGATATAAATTGATTGTCTGCGAGGAAAGAGATATGGTTCTTAGGAACGTTGATGGTTGGAATTTTTCTTCGCTAAAATTATTTTTGGGCCGTGTATTTTTCTATAGGTGAGTGGACAGGAAGATTATTCAATAGTGTGAGAATATTATGTATTCAAAATTCTTAATTATTTTAGTATTCATTTTTGAACAATTATTTAATTGAAAAGGAAAAAGTAATTAATTATATTTTGCTGTAAATTTTAAATGCGTCCGGTTCATGAATTATGGGTTTTTATTACTTCAGATAATGTCTAATTTTTAAAAAACTTAGGAGCTCTCAAAATGAGATTTTTCTTTTATAAAACTATTTCAGTCTGTTATTGAAAAACCACGCATTGATATTAATACAGTCTGGTTCAAAATAATTCTGATAACTATCAGAGTAAATCAGATTATAAGAATTTATATAAGCATAAACGAAATTTTGCATCGTAACAATTGTTGCTGGCTTGAGAAGAAATCGGAATATAATTATTCTCATGACAGACGCTATAATTGAATATGGATGTAAAAAATATTATGACATATTCAACTAGTATCTATCTTAAACCAGGAAAAATATAATTTTGTTATAAAGACATTTTGAAATTCTATACATGCTCTTTCATTAACAGTTAACACCGTTATGTATTTTTTTGTAAAACTAAATATTTCCGAATTCCAGGTAAAATAATAATACAATCTGCGCAACTAACGCTATACATTTTAAGGAGACGGTTCTTAATTAATTATTTGCAACAATATAATTTCTATCTAATAAGGTTCAACGATGTTAAGATATCACCAAGATTTTACTTATTTACATGTCTCTATTGAAAAATATTTCTATTCAATTTTTAAATATATGGATATTTTCTGAAATCTGAGTTTCAAATCTTGAAATAGCTGCTTTTAATCGTCCTTACTAATATATCATTATTTTGACAAATTTCGCTAATTGTTTCATTACAGTAGAAATATAACCGAAGAAACCTTTTGCAGAAAACGTCAGAAAACGTCATGTGCAGCGACTCTCATTCATGCAAATGCGCATGAAGATCCTTTTTGGCAAACATCCCTTAAAGCCTGCATTACTGAAAGATTCATGACTGTTCATCATTTCCACGAAGACACGTCATCTTCACATGACGTCACTAGTTTGCTTATGGATTTAATTTTTAAACAATAATTTCGTCTCTCCAAGTATCAAAGTAATATCGTTTGGCGTTATTAAACTCATTTGCATTTTAATATTAGAATTATTCCATTTTCCAAGTTATGTGCATTCTTTTTAGAGTTTTTTTTTAATAATTTTTTTTTCCGAAATTTAACGTTTTAACCATTTTCTTTCCATTTACTCTGCTCTAAATTCTCTATATACATTATGCAGATATTAGAATATCATTTTACATTTAAACTGCTTTATATTTATTGCATTATATCACAAAAAATATTCTAATAAAAACGAAAATGTAATCAAAATATTTATCGTATGTTTTTTTCAACTGAATTTTAGGGTAATAATTGTTACGAATATAATGGAATTTATTATTACAGTTATTTTATAATAATTATCTATCTAAAATAAAAACTTATTCGAATTTTTCAATTGTATCAAATTTCATATAAATCAAATAGTATCACATTTCATATTCAAGTTAATAATTTAACAGTATACAATGCCACTAATCTGAATAAAGAAACTGATTGTAGAAGATGGAAAGAATTAAATATACTCAAGAAGATTTTCACAATAATATATTTTCGAAATGGTTTGATTACATAATTTGATATAATAAAACATACATATGTATTCTCACAGTCCATACTTTTTTAAGAAAGAAATTCAGCAAAATTTCTGAATAAGATAATTTAAACTGTATTAGAGAAATTTCTGCAATAATATTCCTGCAAAATATGTTATTTTTAACAAATCTCTTTCGAATTCCAAAGAATGAATTTTCAATGTGGCTAAAAAAGAAGGGAAAATTCGGAATTCCAAATTTTATTCAAAAGTAGTACAGAAATATTTGAATGTTTTTCTTATTCAGCAGCAAAGTTTTATCATTTTATTCCAAAAGTTTGAGAAAACAGTTTTAGAAACTATTGATGGAAATTTTCTTTTCAGAAATTTATCCTCAAGAGATTTGAATAAAAATGATAAAAATAAATTCCTTTTTCTCTGATAGAAGTTGTAGATATTTTCAATATTTCAACGAGGCAGTTCGATAATTTTAATATGCTATTCAATAAGAACTTTGAAGCTCAAAAATTTCAATCTTGGAATATTATTATATTGTGGAATTCACAATATATCTATTCATATTTTAGTCGCTATCACTTTATCCTTCCTATCTACAATAATAATAGTAATAAATATCTTTTACTGTGTGTGTTTAGCGCTCCACAGCCAAGTATTTGACCTTGTGTATTTTACCACCTTAAGGATTATACACCTAGGATGCTGAAAAATTGCACATAGCTCCGATATGTTTTGATATTCAAATAATTTTATATTGAATTGAATTTGAACATTTTTTCTCAATAACTTTTTGAGGTGGTTTGTCTCCAGTCACAAAATGATCAGTCTTTGGCATAGCTTCTCATCTTACCTATCATCTTGATAAACAAACGCCAGGTCACCATTTTAAGATAATCTTCTTTCTCGTCTCAATATCCCTCCAGATTTTCGTTTCCAAACAAAAGGAATGAAACATTTCTAAATTTTCAAATATTCTCTTTAAAAAAAAAAATGTCAATTTTTAATGTTTCGTCCTTCAGGGTTTCAAGGCTTTCTGGAACCACCATTACCGTTCTTTCAACTTTTTTTTAGTTCAGTTTAGTTTAGTTACATTGACGTCCCGTTTAAAGCAACACGAGGGCTATTTTTCTTAGTTCAGAGAATTCTATGTATATCTTTAAATAATGATAAACAGATGCAATCTCTTTACAAAATCTTCTATTTTCGTCCATTTTTCTAAATATTCGGAAGTTCAAAGGAAATTCTACATACCCTGATGTAATTTGGATTAAACTTTGAATGGTATATTCTTTTTTATTTCAGGGTTAGAAATAAAAACGTAAGTTACTCTTCCCTTTCTAGACATATGCCATCTGTCAAACCATCGCATCTTTAATTCCTCTCTTAATTCCCATTTTGTTGGTGTTCTTACACATGACACTTTACCAGCCTGCCGAACGAAAGCTGCCAGCGTCTAAATTAGCATCCTTTGTTTTTTCAGTAGCCACTGCTAGGGCCAAGTTTACGACTTAGCTACTTTTTGCTTCACATTCACAAAACATTTTTGCAGGGTGGGGATTCACAGTGTTCACAGACAGAACATAGAATAACAACCACGTCCGAACCACGACTCGATCCCGGGACGTCCAGATCACAGGGAAGACACGCTACTCCTATACCAGGGAGCCAGCAATTCCCATTTTAAAAACACCATTAATATAATCTCTCTCTTCCTGTCCGCCATTCTTGGCCATTGATCTGCATTTTCATAAAATCCTATATAAAATAGGCTTAATGGAGTGGATAATTTAACTAAATCCACTCGTTAATTTTTAAATCTTTTTTCTTATCACAAATATAAGATGATTGTATGGCTTGTAAGTCTGACAGAAAATCTGAGAATCTGAAAAAATCAATCCTTCTTCCTCTTGCACATCTTTGAACTGTCCTCATGACCATCTTAAGAGCTTGAATTTTGCCTAGAAACTTCTGGCATTTTTCAATAAATTCATAAGATTTTAATCGATATTTTTCTCATGGTAGCAAACTACTATTTTGGATCTTACTATATTATCTTCTTTCGAACAGTAAGTAAAAATTTCTGTCTCATCCATTTCAGCAATTTTGATTTCAATAACTATAAATAAGGCAATCTGTGGCATGTTATTTGCGTTTGTCAAAATACATATAATACTTTTTACTGCTGGAGCATTTGTTTCGTATTCTTGCTTCATTACTACTAGTTTTTATTGAAATTATAGTGAACATTTCCATTATTTGATCCATTGGCAAAATACTTGTATCACTTGAAGGGTTTCGGTAAAAATAGTTGTATATACTCCAGACATAATGATGAGAGACCATTAGATAGTTTTCCTAAAATTGATGAATATGATGCTTTTGACAAAAGAAGAGATTAGACTTTCTTACGACTGCAATAAAGAGATAGAGTATTCATTGCTGATGGATACGCTGATTAGATTAGAGAATTTGAGGTAAAATGATTAGAGAATAAATAGAACATGTTTTAACACTTATATTGAAAAAATACATCAAATATATATTCTAGTTTTGTTTCTAATGGCACTTGCCACTAGACACCACTGTTACAAAGACTGCGATTTAAGTCGACTGGGTGCGTCCTTTGATTTTTTCAGTAGCGCCATCTAGGCACAAAAGTAAAACTTTGCCACTTACGGGTCACAACCTTTTTTACGAGGTGGAATTCATTTATGCATTTTCATTCACGAATCGTAATTTAGACCTGGATTAGAAAATAATCCCCACTGAACCAGTACCCCCAATGGTATCACTCTCGACATGGAGGAAATTGTGACTACGACATATTTATAAGTGCGTCATCCACCACTACGCATGCAGAATTTTTGGTTGGTGGAGTTCGAACTCGCAATCAAACGGATTGGAACGGTACAACATTACCAACTTACTTACCAACCAGGCTATTCCGGCCCACATCTATTGTAAATAATGTCAATATTAATTGATTCCTGAAATATATAGATATATAGACCAGAAAAAAGTCATGCTCCTTTATTAAGAAAAGGGCACCTCTGTACTTACCCATAAAAAAGTGTACATTTATTTTACAAATAAATAAAAAAGATGACAAGTTAGTAAAAACGTAGTTTCAGGCATTACTACTATCGGGTTTGTTAAAGCGAAAAGCAGAAATCCGAGGGAAAAGGATTTTCTGTTTGATGAAATGGCTACTATACAAATCATCAATCTTTGGTCCATAATTTTCAAGACATTCATATGTTGTAATATGTCTTGCACACATTTACTTTAGGCTTGTCCAGTATTCAATGTGTTTAATTAATAAAATATGATCTTTCCATTGAATGCTAGTGTACATTCTATATTGGTTGCGTTGTGAAAATACTGGTGCCAAAAAGGGGCCTCGAATATATCCGTTTTCTGCTAAAGGAGTAAAAAGTGATTATAACATCTGATCCTGGTATATTTAATCTAGAAACGAAAGAAAATCAGTTTTTATAACGAACAGAGGTTAATATATAAATATAATTTGATAATCATTCAAATCCTACGGCAACATTAATACCAACAAAAAGTTGTCAGTTAATGATTGGAGGATATGTTAATAGTTACCGCAACATGCAGGAATTCTTTGCATTTATATGTTAATGTGATACCGGGTAATTATATTTAAAATCATATCTTATTTGCTGATTGTTACTCCAAATATTTTGATAGATTAAACTATCTATAACATTGATGACATTTATAAATCTAGGCTGAAAGTTGCCTATATATAGGAATAAGAGATGTTAAGAATCTAATATTTGAAGGGCATATATTTTATTTTTCTATACGGACAAAAATAAATTTTGAATAGTAATTTTCTACTTCAGGTATTCGACTACGTTAAAAAGACAGGTTAACGACCACATTGGCGTTTTTTTTATTGTTATTTCCTGTAGTTCAGAATTACCTTAGTCCAAAACAGTTTATCTTTCCTAGACAAAGGAAGACCTGACTCGCCATCCAGGGGAATTTTAAGCAAAACATATTTTTCATCTAAATTTGTCTTTAACTTAAATTTTCAAAAACTTAAATCTTCATAAAAATTCCCCACCGTTAACATGATATCTCAAAATCTAATAGAGGCATTTATATAAAAATTTCAGGGTGGGTTTTAAATGATATGGGCAAGGAAATGAACCAAAAGTTTTATTATTGGTGAAATCATTTCATTTATGAGTGTTTCTAGAAAAATAAAATTGTAAACTAATGAAAAAATGTATACATATATGTATAATTTTGAACCAAACTTCTTTCTATCGAAATTTTTTTCTTCGATTTTGATTCATTCCACTCCACATCAACTTTGTACTAGGAAAATTAGGATTGCTGTAAAACATATCATAAATTCTTTATATTTTACTTTCAAATAATTTATTTGTAGTATTTTGTATTATAATTGACAACATATCTAAAAAAATGTAGTTTTAAATAATGTTTAAAACATTCAATTTTTCAAAAAAATTCCTTCAGACTCAATCAGATACCTTAACGAAAATAAAATATTTTTGCAAATAAGATGATATGCAAAATTATTTTTCCAAAAACTTTCCAGTCAGAAGAGTATTAAATATTTTCAAGTCTACTTTCTCAAATCTAATTCTTAAAGTCACACAATTTTTATACATGCAAAAGAAAAGTGATTTAAAAAAACATATATGGATAAAAAACTGTTCACAAACGTCATGTTTTATTCATTCTTCTCCCAAGTATTTGAATAACAAATCAATAGAAACAAAAAGGAGAAAACAATAGTAAAGGAATCAATAATCTCTCACAACTTAAGTTTTCGAAATTTTAAGGGAATTTCTGAGATCACATCGTACGCCGAATGCCTCATCTCAAAAAAGGAATAATGCATAGACTGAACGGGATATATCTCCAAGTTTGATAATCAAATAATTTTCATAAGTTTTTTGAATTTTCTCTTCTCGTAAACAACTAAATTTGGAGCTATAGTGATAATAAATGTATGTATGAATTTTCTTTGACGTTAATGACTTGTTTACGGGAAGGTGATTTATAAGGTCATATAGGAATAATATAAAAAGCAAATTTATCTAAATGTAAAGCAGCATGCATTCTAAATGTGCACAATTTAAAAAAAAAATGGACTTTTGATGAAATGTGAACGGATATAAAGTGGAGAATATATTTCACTATTTACAGAGCAAAATAAACATTAAGATATCTAAAGAAGATAAAAAAGCTTGAATGTCAATTTTTTCATTTCTTGTTGTCCTTAAAGTAAAGAAAGGAATCATCTTTAAATAACACACTTGACTTTTCTTAATGGGCTTTAATCCAATTCATTTAATTTAAGGAAACTATCCGGAATTTCCCGTATTATTAACCATTGGTTACCTTCTAAATTCGCAAGATATATCAAAAAATTTACTTTCACTTTAAGAAAATTAGTTATGGATAATGGGTAATCACATCGTTTTTTAAAAGTGTTATTTTACATCAATGATTATCTTACTAAATTCTATTATGAAAATTTGTATTAATGTAAATAACAGCCCTCCATCGAGATTTACACTTCCCAGTTCTAACGTTAAAAATGAAATCAGTGTAAAATAATAAACCATTTCATAATATTTGAAACATATTTTGTCTTCATATACATTTTCTTCCTTATGATAACAATCATTTAAAGATATTTATGGAGGAAGTAAGATATTTCGCTCCGCACAAACTTAGTTTTAACTTTGAAGTCATAGTTTTTTATTTCTCATTTCTCCTAATGATCCAACAGTCAACTTATTTGCATGCATTCATTTTGCCTAATTGTTAGTCTTAGGGAATATGCTCTCCTAAAAGCCAGAACAGAATCCTCAGACGCACGATTCTCTGGATGTAAAATTAGTGTCTGTGAAGAGAGAGTAATTACTCTTAAGCACGTAGACGGCTGGTTTTTTTATGCTAAAGTTATACTTGGTCCTGATCTTTTATTTCAGGCAAGCAAGGAGAAAGATTATGGAATTGTGTGAGGATATTAGGCCCTGAGATGTCTTAATTGTTACAATTATCATCTCTGAAAACTCATTTGACTCAAAGTCTAATTATTTTTATTTTGTTGCAATTTCAATTTTGATTCAAAAATAAACATGTATTCTGATAATTCATGTTCTTCTGTTCAAAATGAAATTCAGAGAATTTTTTTTTTCTTTGCATAATGGAACTTAAAATTCTTCTCATTCCAGCAACAGAGTTTTTATTGATTGAATTCCGTGGAAATTCCAAAGAACGATTTCTGAGTATGGTTGAAAGAAATAAAATTCTGAATTTCAAATATTATTAAAAAAAATATTAAAGGAATAAGAGAACGTTTTTATATTGAAAAGCAAAATTTTTACCGTTTTTATATGAAAAATTTAGGAAAGCAGTTTTGGAAATCGTTTTTGGAATAAATTTCACTGAAGTTTCTTCCCATACGCATTGAATAAAAATAAATTCCTCTTTGAAAAATAAAAGTTTTGGTAATTTCATTCAGAGCATTTGAGCAAATTAATCCGTTTACATCGTCACTATTTTAATGAATAAATCTTCCAATATTAGAAATAATATATTCCTTCTATAGTATAATAATATAGAAATTAATGTGTTTTCTTCTCTATATCAGTCACTACTAATAATGAAGATAAATGTGTGCTTGTGTTGGCTCTTAATTGGCGTTCTATCTACAGCTACCAGATTTGGAATTTATATAGATGATAAGAAGCGGCATCTGAAATTTCGCTTTTTAACGTTTAATTAACTAAAAATTAGATGAAAAATGAACTTTCATTTCATTTGTTTAAAAAGAAGACTTTTAAATATTGATTTTGTCGTCAAATATTTTTCCTAATTTTTGGATTTTTTTAAAATTTTTTGTTGAAATTTTAAATGTTACTCTGAAATGTCTTAAATCATTGTTTCGTAAAATATTAAATAGCGTGCTTTTTATGGATTCAGAATAGGGAAACGTTTATATTATTTGTGCAGTATACAAATCGAAAATTGAAGTAGTAATAACACACAAATTAGGAAATGAATGAACTGGCAATGTATGCATTTAATAGAATTATAATGTCATATGACTGTCCTCATTCGAAAGATTCACATACTAGATGAACAAAACATATGGAGGACAGTCAAAGTTGTACTACTTTAATATCTGAAAATATAAACGAATAACGAAGATGAGGTTATAGCAAAAAAATTTAAGTGTACTTAAAAATAACAAAAATTCCCATGCAACCAGCTGATCTTCAAAGACTACTAGTTAAAATTAAGCGAAAACATTCATTTGACAAACGATAAATTTTCCATTATCTAGTTGATTATCTTCCCAGAAATTATTGTTATTTTTTAAACATATTTTTATATGAGCTAAATTATATTTATTTAATTTTTTATAAATAATTCTTTAATTTTTAAAGTACTGTAAAATCAGCATTTTTTCTAATTTGGTGTATTTTTTTTCTTTTGGGAAAACATATTTCTTTGTTCAAATTTCGGGAATTCGAAAATATTTTTTTCATTACAACGCTTCATTTATTATTTCATTCATTATAATGGAAGATTCTCTTTGTATTTATCCTAAAAACAATCTATATGTCCCTCCTTAAATATTGCAAATAAAGCATAAATATATTTAAAAAAATTAATCATAACTTTTTTTCCAAACGCAATTAGTGTCTGAAAATGTTGTGAAAAGTTAAAACAATTAAAATATTTTCTCCTGGATATTAATAAACATTAATTATATGAATGCAAATGAAACAATGACCAAGAAAGATTAAATTAACATATTTTGTTGAAATTAACATTTTTGTATGCATCCAAATTGAAATTTCATATTTTTTCATTCTGTATAATAAACTTTTATTTGCATAAAAAACATTTTACTCCGAATTTGTGAATTTAAATCAACAATTTCAATAAAGTCGATCATTGCATTACCAATTCCAAATATTGTACCAAAAATTTCACAAATATTGTAAGGTATTGTATGATAATCAACAATATTAGCATTATTATAATATATGTTTGAATATAGAATAATAAATTATCGACTAATATTGTGCCATTTTATTGTGTGGTGCTGTTTAATATTGTAAGATAATATATTTCTTAAGACATTTTATTTAATACTACGACTTATAGCTAAAATTTGGAAATGGTTTTTGTTAAAATCCCATTGACAAAAATTCAAGATTGTAAAAATTAAAGAGAATGGAAAGAAAAAAATATTACATAGATATATTTAATTTCTAAAATTGGAGCATTTTCGAATTTTTGTATGTTCGGTTAAACAATTCTTTTTCAATCCCTTTAAGAATATTCCGCAATATATCATAAATTTCTTTAGGTTAATATTTAAAATAAAAAAGTAATTTGTGTAAAGTACTATAATCGATGAGTATTGGAAGCAAGGCTCATTAACGTTTTAGACATAGGGTATTTTCAAAAAGAATAAATTTAATAATTTATTATAGAAATAAAAAATACACATATATTCTCATAATTCATGTTATTCTGTTTAAAACGAAATTCAGAGATTTCTTTGCATAAAGTAATTTAAATTCTTCTCATTCCAGAAGCAGATTTTATATTGATTGAATTCATTTCAAATTCCAAAGAACGAATTCTGCATAAGGTTGAAAGGAAGAAAATTTCAAATTCTATTCAAAAATATTAAAGGTACACGAGAACGTTTTTTTTTTATATATATTGAAAAGTAAAATTTTTATCGTTTTTATCTGAAGAGTTTGGGAAAGTAGTTTTGGAAACCGTTTTTCAAATGAATTCCAAAGAAGTTTCCTCGCATGCGCTTTGAATAAAATGGATCAAAATATGTTGCTCCCTGCCGAATAAAAGTTATTGTAATTTCATTCAGAGTTTTTGAGTAAATTAATCCGATTCCATAAATGCTTTTTTAATGAATAAATCCTCCAATGTTTGAAATAATATATTCCTACCTACTATATATATATATATATATATATATATATATATATATATATATATATATACATTGAAGTGACAAAAGTCATGGGATAGCAATATGCAAATATGCAAATGGCAGTAGTATCGCAGCGAAGAAGTATAAATGCGCAGTTCTTTTTCCAGAGCTTTCATTTGTGTTCAAGTTATTCATGTGAACAGGTTTTTCGTGATTTAGTTGGAGCTAGACGCATGGGTCATTCCATTGCGGATATCGTTAGTGAATTCAAGATTCCGAGATCCACAGTATCAACAGTGTGCCGAGAGTATGAAATTTCAGGCATCACATCCCATCACGGACAGCGCAGTGGGCGACCACCTGCACTTAACGACCGAGACCGCCGACGTCTGTGTAGAATGTTCAATGTTAATAGACACGCAACACTTTGTCAAATAACTGCAGGAATCAATGCGGGACGTACGAGGGACGTGTCCGATGGGACTCTGCGGCAAAATTTGTCTTCCTTGGGCTATGACAGCAGAAGATCGACTCGAGTGCCTTTACTGATAGCACGACATCACCTGCAGCGACTGTCCTGGGCTCGTGAGCATATCGACTGGTCCCTAGACCAGTGGAAAACCGTGGCGTGGTCAGATGACTCACGATTTCAGTTGTTACGAGCTGATGGTAGAGTTCGAGTGTGGCGCAGATCCCACGAAGCCATTGACCCAAACTGTTAGCAAGGCACTGTTCAAGCTGGTGGTGGCTGCATAATGGTGTGGGCTGTTTTCACATGGCATGGACACGGTCCTCTGGTGCAACTAAACCGATCATTGACTGGAAATGGTTATGTTCAGCTGCTTGCAGATTACATGCAGCCATTAATGGACTTCACGTACCCACACAACGATGGGATTTTTATGGATGACAATGCGCCATGTCACCGGGCCAGAACTGTTCGCGATTGGTTTGAAGAACATTCTGGACAATTCAAGCGCATGATCTGGCCACCTAGATCGCCCGATATGAATCGTATCGAGCATTTATGGGACATCATCGAAATTTCCGTTTGTGCCCAAACTCCTGCACCATCCACACTTCCACAATTATGTACGTCTATACAGACAGCAAGGCTCAATATTCCTGCAGAGGACTTCCAACGACTTGTGGACTCCATGATACGTCGAGTTGTTGCACTTCGCTGGGCAAAAGGAGGACCGACACGATATTAACAGTCAACCGATGACTTTTGTCACTTCAGTGTTTATCACTACTAATAATAAAGAGGAATGTGTGCTTGTGTTGGCTCTTAAATGCTATTTATATAGATGAAATTTTTTAAAAGTTTGATTAATTAAAAATTACATGAAATAATAACTTTCGTTTCAAAATAGTTTTTTTTAAATTGCATTTTAATATTGATTTGATAAACAAATATTTTTTCGGAATTTTGAAATTTTAAAAAAATATTTTTCTATTTAAATTTGAAATGTCAGTCCGGAACTTAAATCGTCTAAAATCATTGTTTCCTAAAATATTAAATAGCATGATTTTTTGTTATTTTTATGGCTTAAAAATAGTGACCTTCCGTTTTCTATTATATGTGCAATTTATAAGATATACAGATAATTGGAGTTACAATAACACGAAAATTTAAAATTTGTTTGAACTGGATATTTACGTTTTTAATAGAATCATACAGTCATATGACTGAGTCCATTTCAAAGATTCGCGTACAAAATTAACTATTCATATAAAAGAAATTAAAAATGCATTGTTTTAATTTCTAAAATTTGAAGGATAAAACAAAGATGAGGTTATAGCTAAAAGATTTAAAATTACTTTAAAAAAATCCCATACAAACAGCTGATCTTCAAAGGTGGCTGGTTAAAATTAAACAGAGTATATTTATTTAAAAATAATTTTTCTATCATCTAGTTTCTTTCATAATATCAGTAAGCAGAGAAAATGTAGGAAGAAAATTATATGAAGTAAACTGAGTGCAGAATAAGTCCGCGAATCAAGGAAATATGTAGTGACTTATAGATCCTCTTCCAAGAAATTGTTATTTCTTAATACATTTTTTCATAATTTAAATTATTTTTATTTAATTTTGTTTTAATAATCCCTTAGTTTAATAAATATCATCGAATAAGTTTTTTTTTGCTCTTATTTTTTGCTTGGATATATATATATATATATATATATATATATATATATATGATTGAATTTTTATTCTATGATTCTATTTTCTGATTTATTCTGCATATAAACAGGAAATTGAATTATAATGCAATTCTTTTTTAAACCCTTTAATGAACTGAATTAACTAATATTGTAAGATAATATACTTATAAGATATTCAAAGCTAAAATTTGCAAAGGAATTTTGTTAAAAAATTTTTAACAAAAATTCAAGATTGTAAAAATTAGAGAATGGGAAATAAACAAAAATAATTTAATATATTTAATTAAGAAAATTAGAACATTTCCAAATTTTTATATGTTTGGTATCGACAATTCTTTTTCGATTTCTTTTAGAATATTCCTCAATATAACATTAAGATCTCAAAAGTAATATCTAAAACAAAAATGTGGTTCAACTTTAATGCGATGAGAAACTCACATTCCCCCACGAATGATGAAGTTTCTTTTAGATACTTTGAAATTTTGAAAACATTTCGGCTAAACGTAAGTGATATACGTCTCTTCTGTTTAAATTTAAAAAATGTGTATTTTTTGTTGTAAATTAATTAAGAGAAATACTGAAATTCTATTTGATAGGGTGTCCTAATAAAACCATCTCTAAATAAAGCTCATTTAAAAAATAGCTCGGTTTTTTTTCCGAACATATTTAGAAATTTACAAAAATTGAGGGTTTTTTAATAAGATATCATAAAAAATGAAATTTTAAATTTTAAAAAAATCTATGACAAAACAATGAATTTAGTAACTATAAAAGACTAAACAACAAAGCAATTCGTCGATAAAACAATATGAATTTTCAAAAATATTATGCTTGAAAATTTAGTATACATAAATACATTTCCTATTGATTAGCATGGAAAAGGAAGATTTATCATTTATTAAACGTCCATCCAGCGTTAATTTAACCATAAATTTAAATTTCAAATTTCAAGATTTTTTATGAATAAGTGATATGATAAAAATAAGAAAAGGTAAAGAAAAAAGTTCTGCCTTTATCTCCGACAGTGATTACTTTTTTATGAAAGAAATAACATTATCTGTTTTATATACTATGTTTTAATTAAGTTTCGAAAAATAAATTATATTTTTATAACGTACAATAAACAGGCAATATTGAATTTTTTTGTAATCGGGATATTCTTTATCTCTTTCAAACTTTAATTTTTCTTCAGACAAAAAAAAAAAAAAAAAAAAAAACCATGCAACCATATTTTTAATTCAGTTTTTAAAGTAAGGAATTATTTTTTTACAGAATAATTATCCTTTCACAAAAAAAACTGAAGAAAAAAAATTTTGAACAAAAATATATTATTCCTTGTATTCCAGCAGGATATAAATTAGAACAAGATGGGATAAAAAGGATGATCTGTTTCCTCTTTTTTTCCCTCCAAAACTTCCTTTCTTTAAATAAATTAATTATAAGTATCATGATCGGATGTTTATTTAATTATTTTTATTTACATGCTAATAATCGGAACATTATAGGTTAAATTATACTATTTTTTAATAATTTTTTCGAAGTATTTATTTTCTACTTATTGATACCAGGTACGTTTCTACTGGAGTAGAAATAATTTAGGAAATAGCACTGAACATTTAAAATAGCTTTCTAGTTTAAAAAGGAATGGGATTTAATTTCTGGTAGGAAACGAATTCTTAGTATGAAATTTAATGATATAAAAAAGAGGAGTACAAATAATATTTATTATATTTTGTTTTACTTTACTAATCGAGTGCTTTAGGGTTGACAAGTTTCTTTGTTTGTTTTTCCGTCTTCAGCAAAAGCAATTGAATTTGTGACCATGTAAAAAATATGGATTTTCTAGCTTTAATGCGCACACTTGAAGTGATTGTCCTTTGTTTTTTTGATATTCATAGATAATGGAGGTCGAATGGGGAACTGCAATCGTTTGAAATCAAAAAGACCGGTCAGTGGGAAAAATGCGAATGCGCGAAATGAGCACATGTTCCCATATCGGCTTTCCATTAAGAGTTTATTCCTAGCTTCTTACATTATATTAGTCTTTTGATTCTGTTGACAGCGATCAGGTAGCATATTAATGTCGTATTTCGATTCTTGACTCAAAATGAACTTGAGATTTTGAAGCAACACGACATCCCGTATATAACTGAAATATCGTTTGTCAATTCACTAAATAAATAGGAAAATTGCATATATATATATATATATATATATATAAACAGCACATTGATAAAGTTATTAAAAAGCAATTATAAATAATATGAAATCAGAAATTCATAAGTAAAGATACACTATAAATATGGAGTATATTTAAAATAAATCCATACATTAAAAATTTAGGAAGTCGCAATCAGAAAGTTTTAAAAGAAAATTATCAATAATTCGATATAAATGTACAAGAAAATTTAAACCAATAAAATCCATTACCTAATATGTCATAGCGGGAAATTGGATTAGGAATGTAAATTCGAGACTCGATGTAAAACATTCAATGTCTTGTCACTCAAGGTATAAAAAAGTAATCGACTAGAGAGAAATCAGTTACAGCAACCTTGACAAACATAAATAGCTATATAAAGTCTCTTTTTGGAATGCTGGTGCTCAACAAGCTGGATTCGAAATTTTTTGTTTATAAAAGACTCAGTAGATGGGCATTGTTCAGAACAGTACGCCTATATTGTGCTTCTATTTATTTGAGTTCTTTTTATTATTAAAAAAGCATCTTTTTTTTCCATTACTGGGCCTGTTGAACTTTCATTTTATAACCATATAAATCTTAATTTAAGGGGTATCAATTAAGATTTTTATGTAGTCAAGTTTCGCATTTTCAAATGTCTATCAAAATTCTTCTTCTCCCATGTACTTGAAAGCTGAACAGGAAATTAAAATAAAATATTTCTTGTAATGGTGAGTATTTTATAAAAGACCTTCAAAATTTGGAAGTTAAGGGTCTGAAGAAATTTTTTATTAACTTATGATTGTTCTTTACTAAACAGATTATGTTTCATAAAACGTTAAAAGTGTTATAATTTAAAGCCAAAATCTTTGATATTAACCTTAAAAAACAAAATTAACAGCAGTGTCTAAGATAGAAAAAGAGTTCTATGAACAATTCATACAATTCTGCTTATTCCCATTCAACTTTCAATATTCATAATAAAATGCTCCATTGAAATTTTATTAAATCTTATGCTGCAACATCTACAAATGTTACTCAATTATTAAAACTATTTGTACTTCTTCATTCTAGTAAAAATTTACAAGGAAAAATATCACGTTTTTTTAGATATTTTAATTTTTTCAAACATGTATAAATGAAAATACATTCCTTAAAATCATTTATTATATACTCACCCGTTATACTAATTCTGGAGTTTTTATGTGAATTATTTTTCAGCCTTTCGATCTCCGTCTATGATGCTGACCATTATGACAATATTAATTTTTTAAAAATCTTAAAGTCAGCAAACTTTTTTATGTAATAACAATTCATTTTTTTAAACGCTTTATTTTCTAACCGTACATATTAGAAATAAGGATATCTTCAATTATTTACTAGCCGCCTTTGGCGACCAGCTGGTTCGCCATGACTAATGCGTTCTAAAATTTTCAACTAAATAACATATTCATTAGCCTTGAAGTATATCCGGGCATTGATTGGCCTGAAATTAATATTTTCTTTAAGATGATGGAAGGAAGGTTCCAAAAAAACGCGTTTTCCTCGTAATATTCTTTAATTTAAAAAAAAAAGTCAGTTTTAATCATCGGTTATGCTTCCAAAATATTAAAAATGTTTTTTTCGGTGATGCCAAAATATTAAATGTTTTAAAAAAAAAAAAAACGGAAAAGGGGAAAAAATTATTGAATTATTACAAACGATTATGGAAATATGCCATTAGGTCGGAATTTCAATGCATATCCGGTCTAAATTCAATCAGGTTTACGGTAAATAAAGATGATTTATTGAATAAATCATTTAGATATTGCAAACGATTAAAGAAACCTTTGCTTTGCATTTATTTTTTTAGAAAATATCACATTTTATATTTCTTTTATTTTATCCAGTCACGTGCTAAAAGTTGCATTTCTTTAGGTTTATTTTGCGATGATATTTTTTTTTATTCGAACTTCCGGCATTCTTTTATTTTATCCAGTCACGTGCTAAAAACATGGCTAAATATTTTTTAAAAAAATTCGTTAAAAATAGAAGTTTACTTTATAAATTAAAAACCTTATACCGTTAGAAAGCTAATTTTTTTATCTTTAAATTGATATAAAAATCATGTTTGTGCAACAATATTTTCGGAAGTTATAGCGGGAAAACGTCGAAATTTTGCTTACATTTTAATTAATTCAAATTCTAATTAAAAATTCGAAAAACGGGCACCAAGATTCACATTCCCGACCTCCAAGGTATACATGTACCAAATTTGGTAGCTTAAGTCCAAAGGTCTGGCCTGTAGAGCACTATCACACACACACACATTGAGCTTTATTATAAGTATAGATAATTGAAACTTTGGCGACCATCTTCCAAGACTGGTACATCTCCTGCAATGAAAAAAAATATTTATTGAAACTACAATTACCCTCCATCTCAACTGCATTTTTATCAATTTTTTTCCTCAATGCCTGTCCTTATCTGCTCTTTTTATATCCAGATGTCCAAGGGCGTTTCAAAGAAAGTGGAAAGGATATTTTATTCCAAATCATTTTTACATTCCTTTAATATTCCTGAAATGAGTTTCTCCTTTTGTGACCCCTTAGTAAATTTGCATCACAATCGGTAGAGTCTTGTAATTTCGCTTGATTGCCATTTTAAGAGAAATGATTCTTTCAAAATACTCAATTTAAATTCTTAAATATTTCTAAAAAAAGTTTGGTTATTTGAGAGGGTGAAGTCTTTAATTCCAAATACTGAACAAAATTGTCATATTTAAATGCAAGAGCAAAAATTTATTATTTATTCCATGAATATTAAGAATTTATTACCATGTGAAAACATGATGTGGTTTTCGTTTAGTTTTTTTTTTTATGCCTACGAATACACGGGCAGAAAAGTGTAAATTTATAGCTTTTGAACATCATTGTTTTATAAGAAAATGATAAAGGAGTTAGTTACATTTGGCGACTTCCCGCTATATATATATATATATATATATGTGGGGGGGGGTGCGTGTTGCATTCTATATAAATAACAATAAACAAACAGGTTAACATTGATAATTAACGGTTAGTATTAATAATAATTTATTGCGGTCTAGCTGGCAAAATAAAGTTTTAGAGCTGAAAAAATGTTGTGACAAACAAACACAAAATATCATCTTTCTAAAAACTGACGACTGCGCAGTACAAATACAATATTTTTTTCTTTTTTGCAAAAAAAAAAAAAAAAAAAAAAAAAAAAAAAGGAAAAAAAGAAAGAAAACTGGCTTTGAAATTTCGAGATCAAACGAGTTTGATTTGGAGAAAAAAAACGGTTTGTTTCATAAACGTAACGACTGATGCGTAATCTGAGAATCACGTGATGTTTCAATATGGTTAAAACTGGTTTTTCACAATAAAGTGTGGTTTCGAGAAATAAATATCAAAATTTTAGTGATTTTGAGATGGTCAGAAACCATCGCTTTTCTCAATATTGGATACTGCAAATTGTGGGTCTTGAGAGAATATGATGCTTTTCGATCGGATTGAGAACAAGTGGCTAAATTAAATAATGTTCTCACATGATGACTTGAAATTTGTGATAGCAGATTTCACTTTATTCATTTGTTCCTTTAGTAGTTAATATTGAAGACTAAAAATATTTGTAAATAAAATGTGTGCATTGATTAATTTTAAAAAACTGGAAAGGCTTTCTCTTCCTCTTGTTTAAAGTTATAACATATTTTTTATTTTAAAATATTATTTAGGAATATTTCTCTAAACAATCAAATGTCTTATTCGCAAAGTTGAAAATTATTCCATAAAAATTTTTTACAGTCCTATAGAAACTTGTACAAATCAAGACTAATATTATTTAATATCTATATTTCATTTCCATAAAAACTTTGAATGTATATTAGTTAGAGAAAAAATATGTTTAAAATATAACAAAAGTTCATTTTAATTACAGAAATGTTGTTTTTGAAATAGAAATTCTACATTAAATAAATTGGTTTATTTGATAGAATATATTTTTATGGTGTTTTAATTGTAAGTTTATTATATCAAATCGATTCTAAATGGAGTTGTATTAAATGGCAAGAACTTAAAACTGAAGGTATGGGTTTCTACAATTGGTTAGCATGTAAATATGTAACATTTGAATCTGATTTATAACACTAAAGCAGAAAACAATTGTTTTCTCAGCCAATTTGGTATATAATCAAATAATAAAAATCCGTCTTATTTTTTACTTTCTCATATGTATTGTAGTATAAATTAAATATACAAATAGTAAAAAAGTCATTTTGACGAAACTTCATGTTTTAGATCTAAATATTTGCAACTGTAGATTATCTTTTAGATATTTAATGATTAATAAGGACTCAGAACTCCTAAAAATCATATGCACACTATCTGCGTTGGGACATCTCATTTTACCCATGGCTTCTACCCTCACACAAATGTTCTTCCACTCTTCTGTTCTTAACATTTTCAGGACCGCCAGAACAGTTCTGTGGTGGCTAGTGACAGACACAAACAGACTTAAATACATCAAATGTGATGAGGCAATTTGCAACTATAAATGCAGTTCTGCAAGATCTTCTTGCAGAATATCTGCAAGAAGACACGATTCATTCAACAGAAATATCAAATACTTGAAGTGAATATTTTATAACTATTATACACTAAGGCATTCTATGCTATGGCAATGTATTAGAGAGTATGCAGGAATGTTTTGAGGAAACCTCTGCCGCAGATTTCCTACTCCCTTTTATTTTATTTTGGGGTAAGGTAATAAAGGTTAAGTTTAATTTAAATACAAGTAGTGGATAATCTGCTTTGATTTTCATCCACTTTCAAACTCTACTGAAATTATTTAAAATGAAATTATAAAGATATATTATCGCTTTTTTAGTGATAGCTTTACTTTCTTATTGAAACGTAACAGAAATATTTAATCAATAATCCTTTAAGATGCCACCTTACTTTTAGTTTTCGTGAATAAAATTTTGTAAAATTTTTCTAACTGTCAACTTTCAATGAGAATAATTCAAAAATCCATTCCCTTTCTTTTAACTTTGATTGTTGAAAATTATCTCTTCGCTTTCTGACACGTGTAGTGTATTAGTGTTACCTATTTCTAAATATTATAGTAAGCAGGTTGCTTTTTTGAATGAAATGAAAATAATGCAGTGAAAATGTTTTCAATGAAATAAAAATAATGAAATGAAGAAAATATTGTAATGAAATGAATAAAAATTTGAAATGAAATGAAAATAAAGCCTTGCTGCACGGTGAAGAAAATTGTCTGAAGCATATAAAAGGAAAAATATTTCAAATTTCTTAATATTTGAAGTTTATTTATAAATACTTTAAGGATAAAGTCACAAAATAAAAGTTTTTCAATAACAGTTTAACTAAAAAGCATCGAAATCAATAATCCCATTGATCAGTAATGTCAGCTAGATTTAGATATAAAACGCCTTTAGAAATCGGATTTCCAATCTGTGAAGAGTATAGTTAATAAATTACTTATATCATACCATATAAGTAATTTATTTGCTATACTCTTCTGAAAGTTCAGCTATCAAAGAAAATGTCTCAAATTTTTGGAAGTGTATCTGCAAAAATAAATGCCACTACTGCCCATTTGAGCATTCTGAGATGGCCACTTTTCGATGGTTCTATGTAACTAGAGGGTGACGCACGGAAGGATGTGTGCCATTTCTGGAATTCACTTTATTGTTATATGTAAAAATATATATCTCCTCTTTTCCTCTTTCCTTTCAGCCCTATTTTGCGAATTAAACTCATCCTAACGCACTTGCAAACGGGCGGAGGAATTTTGAATCCGTTGGGAAACAATATATGCGGTATATTGTGTTACATTGGTAATGGTATAGAAAAAAAAAACTAAAGAAATTCAATGTTATGTTTTTCATTCAAAAGGATATTGAAAAATAATTCTAAAGTGGATTTTCCAGTACTTCTCACTCTCTCATCCTTTGCAATTCTTTTCCAATTTTATTCCTTTACGACATCGCCAAAGAAAAGAAGCTAAACTACAAGGCCAATTTTGGAAATTCTGTGTGTATATGAGGGCAAATTCAATTGGCCGAAACTAAGCAGACGGGAAACACGAAAAATTCATTGGATGATTTGAAAGATTTTCTAGAGAAACGTGTTAGGTTTTAAAAATCAGGAATTCCATCAGTTTCCTGCTGATATTGCAAAATGCTGTTTACTTCAGAAAATTAAATTTCGCACTTCAAGACTGTTTCGATCTCATTCTTTGCTAAAGTAGAAAATAAAAAGATTTTTTATTCGCTGCTGAAATTCTCGGAGGAACTAAACCTTTAAATCTTTAATGGTGTGACCCAACAACATAGGACATCCATTAGAGTAAACATCTAATACATGTTAGGGTAGCATCGTTAGAGTAAACATTTGTTACATGTTAGAGTTCCATGCGGTAATCGAATAAAGTTGTATCCTGGTAATTGGATAGATTAAGATTTTAAGATAAAATTTATTCTTTATCATCGCTTTTATATTCAATTTAATAAAACATTATATTTACTATAAAAAAAGTGAATGAAAATGAATATTGAATCAATGAAAAAAATTGAATCGGTTATTATTATAATAAATTTGACTATATTTGACCGATATTAATGAATATGACTATTTAGATAGAGATTAACTATTGTGACTATATATGCAAATATTAACTAATGTGACTATATATGCAGAGATTAACCGATGTGACTATATATGCAGATATTTGATTAATAGCCATTACTATTATATTTTTATACCGGACGCACTCAGATTTCAGTTTAGTTTCTTTCCATTGTAATAGATGGCACCAAGGGTTCTACTAATCCAAAATTTGAAATCACATGGCGATACATATGTTAAAAAGTAAGTTATTGACATTCGCTAGAAAAAAAGGGGATTGAATTTTTCTTCGCTGGATTTATAATAATTTTACGCTACCACGGCAGTTAGTTTTGCTATGTGCAGACACCATGTTAGGCTTCACTCTTTAATGCCATCTAAATACAATAAACGTTTTTAAGGTATCCGGCTAAGCTAGCTATCGATCAAAATGGCTAATTTTTTTTTCATTGTTATTTCCTGCAGTTCAGACATTCCTCTTACTAAAATAATTTATATTTTCTAGAAAAAGGAAGACCTCACATATCATCAAGAGGAATTTTAAGTAAATGTTATTTTTCCGCTAAAATTTGTCTTTAAACAAATATTTTCATAAAATTTCTGCTCTGTTAACAATGTATCTCAAAAACTAGTTGAAGTATTTATGTGAAAATTTCATCGATTGTTTTAAATAATACTGACAATGAAATGAACCAAAGTTTTATTGTCAGCGAAATATATATTTTTTTTCCTTTATAGGTATTTTTAGAAAAAATTGCATAGTGAATTTGAAGAAAAAATGCATATACAAGCATTTTTTTTTAACCATAACTTCTTTCCATCTCAAACTTTTTTTTCGATTTTGGCTCATTTCTTTCATTATTATATCCTATAACGTGTGTTGAAAGGAAAAGTGGATTGCTGTATTATAATTTTGTGTAAAGTGTTAACCATTTTGATTCAATTTCGATAATATATACTACCAGCTTTCCTTTTTCTTAAAATATAGTATATTTTTTTTTACATTTATAGTATTTGTATTATAATTGGCAATAGATTAAAAAAACATAGTTATAAACAGTTTTTAAAACATCAAAAGTTTGAAAATTTTTCCATCGAAAGAAGTCGGATACCTCATTTTTAAAGTAATTAACCTTTCATATCTTAATTTTTAATTTCCTATTAATTCAATTTACTCTAAATAAATTAACTGTATTTCTTCAAACATTACTTCTTTTCTTAATCAGTGTGCTAGACGCTGATCCAATTTGAATTGAATGGGCATTTAGCTTCACCCAGTTCTTGCGTATATTAATGTATTCTACTACGTTCGAAGGAATTTTTTTTTTAATTCGACTTATTGAAAAATATCGTTTTTAGATGCATTGTCAACTATAAAACAAAATTCTACAAATACAATATAATTATTTGAAAACATAACATATTTTGAGAAATTTGAAAATTTGTAGTAAACTTTATTGAAATTTAACCGAAATGGTTTACATTCTACATAAAATTATAATGAAGCCATAATTTTTTAATTTATATGCAAACTATAGAGTATGAAGTTAAATGAAATGAACCGACATCTAAGAAACATTTTGAGTTACAAAGAAGTGTTCTGTAAAAATATACGTATATATGCATTTCTTCCATAAATACTCAAATTAATTTTTCTGAAAACACCTATAAAAGAAAAATCATACCAACATCAATAAAATTTTTGTTTATTTCATTGCTCATATGATTTAAAATACGCTCTGAAATTTTTATATAAATGTCTCTATTAGCTTTTGAGATACCTTAATGACGGTGGAAAATTTTTATGAAAATTAAATATCTGAATTTATAAACAAATTTTAGCTGAAAAAATATGTGACACTGGATGATAGGTCTGGTATTATTTTTCCTTGAAAAGGCAAACAGTTTCGAAAAGAAGAAAATCTAAACTACAGGAAATAACAAAAACAAAAAAAAAAACCCGCCAATGATAACCAGTATTTCTAATGTAGTCGGACACGTTAAAATTTCTTAATTTTCTGGCTAAAATTATGACAAAAAAGCGTATAAAAAGGAAAAGTGACAATTTATGTAAATAAACAAAGTTTCAATTCACTATCCTTGTGTAGAAATATATATATCAATCTTTATCTTTAAATTTCCATAAAAAAATTATTTGAAAATTAATAGTAGCTTCAGGACAATTATTTACTATCTGTCACAATAGTTTTATTTGAGAAACAATAATTATAAAAGTGCTTAAAGAATGATATTTCAGTATTGCACCAAAAAATCAAAGTTACCAAATTTATTGTACAAATATTTTTTTTCTAAGGATTTTAAAATATGATAAAGGGATACTAATAGGGCTTAATTACTAGTAATCTATGCTGTCAATAACTGACATCGCAATAAACAGAAAATAATTAATAAAAGTGCCTCAAGAATGATATTTAGTTATTGCACCAAAAAATCAAAGTTACCAAATTTATTGTACAAATATTTTTTTCTAAGGATTTTAAAATATGATAAAGGGATACTAATACGGCTTAATTACTAGTAATTTATGCTGTCAATAACTGACATCGCAATAAACAGAAAATAATTAATAAAAGTGCCTCTAGAATGATATTTAATTATTGCACCAAAAAATCAAAGTTACCAAATTTATTGTACAAATATATTTTTCTAAGGATTTTAAAATATGATAAATGGATACTAATACGTCTTAATTACTAGTGATTTATGCTGTCATTAACTGACATCGCAATAAACAGAAAATAATTAAAAAAAAGTGAATCAAGAATGATATTTAAGTATTGCACCAAAAAATCAAAGTTACCAAATTTATTATACAAATATATTTTTCTACGGATTTTAAAATATTATAAATGCATACTAATACGGCTTAATTACTAGTAATTTATGCTGTCAACAACTGACATCGCAATAAACAGAAAATAATTAATAAAAGTTCCTCAAGAATGATATTTAAGTATTGCACCAAAAAATCAAAGTTACCAAATTTATTGTACAAATATA
>JAPMOQ010016056.1:802977-827851 GCA_026543055.1 Argiope trifasciata | reverse complement strand
GTATTGCACCAAAAAATCAAAGTTACCAAATTTATTGTACAAATATATTTTTCTAAGGATTTTAAAATATGATAAAGGGATACTAATACAGCTTAATTATTAGTAAATTATGCTGTCAATAACTGACATCGCAAGAAACAGAAAATAATTAAAATTAGACAGCGCTAATACTGCTACTATTAAAACATAAATTAACTGAACAAGATTAGAATAAATATTAGTAAAATTGAAACATTTACTGCCAAGGAATCAGAATTAATAAAGAATCCGGCCTGAGGACTTACACAAGGGTCAACCTCAGACAGGGATTCAAACCATAGATTTTTCTGTGAAGGTTCTGACTTTAGTCAAGAAATTGACTCTCTCGGTTCCCGAAAATCCCAGAAAATTGAAAAAGCATCTTTAAATTTGGTGACTGTTTTTTTCTGCCTTCTTTTGTTGATAAAATTGATTTTGTGTTCTTGTGATGTCAGGTTTTCTGTGATTTTTTTTGGTTTGAAATTGATGTGATTTACAATTATATAAATTCTGTATTGCAATATGTTCTATGTTAAGTTTTAATTTAGTTAGTGGTCTTTCTGCCTTCTTATGTCAAGGAACTTGATTTTATGGTCTTACGTTTTCTGGTTTTCTATGAGTTTTTTGACTCACTATTGTATAAATTTTGTATTTTTTTTCTTTTCTGATTCTAATTTTTTTCTTTAAAACCTTAATATTCTGGAATTTTCGGGTCTCGAGGGGTAAATTTCTTAACGAAAGTCAGATAACTCACAGGAAAAATCCACTGATTGAGTCCCTGCCTGAGGATGACCCTTGCTTAAGTCCTCAGGCAGGATTCTTTATTATTTCTGATTCCTTGCCTGTAAATTTTTCAATTTTAGTAATTTTTAGTCTAATGTTGTTTTTTCTAGAAACATATTTATGCGCTTTGAAACAATAAGATTATTTCATGGAAAATGAGACCATAAAACATTTAATAAAACTTAACTTATCGTAATAAATTCTTCGGAATAATTTCTATGGCTAATTTTTGAAACTGCTCTCGGTTACTTTATATATAACGCAACAAACTAAATGAAAGCATTCGTTGGGTATTCATAGGATTTTAACTGCCAACTGGGAACAAGAATTCAAATGATTCCGATTTGTTCATTCGCTCTGATTATCACGTGGTATTTTGTCCCTGAATACCATCTTCTCCTAAGTACCTACAAGTTGTTCTTTCAGCAGTGTATTATCTAAAGGCTGCAAAGTATGAATACTTTCGTAGAATCGAGCTATTCTTTATCAAAGTTTCTGTTGCTATTTATGGAGTCATTTACTTTGTTTCTGAAACTGCTTGTAAATTATATAATATATAAAAGAATAAAAAATATTTTTAAATACAGTGTTTTTATTACTTTTTGTTCTTTTTTTGGTACATTTCTGTTTATTAAATTCTTAATCATATTATTGTTATTCCATAATAAATAATAAAGCAAATACTGATTAAAAATTGTTTACGTTTTTCTTATAACATCTTTTCAATAATTAATACTGCAGCATTTAACATTTTTTATTACTAAAATTTTTGTTAATTACAAAATTTCCAGAATGTAATTTTTCTAAAATAAATTCCAGTAATCTTTACAAAAAGACAAGAAATTACTGTGATGCTATTTTAATTACATGTCTCTAATAATGGGTAGGAACTATTTAGGTATTTTTTAAAAATCAAGGAATACTTATCAACAAAACATATTAAGGAATCCGACTACGTTGAAAGGAAAAAAAATATTAAAAATTTGATTTTTTTTAAAACTTTAAAACTATGGTTTTTGGATGTTTTGTCAATTATAATACAAAATAATAAAAATACAACTAAATTATTTGAAAATATAATATATTTTGAGAAATAGAAAAATGTGAGGTAAATTTTAATAAAACTTAATCAAAACTGTTAACATCTACACAAAATTGAAATGTAGCAATTCTATTTTTCTTCGTACGTAAGTTATAGACTATAATGATGAATGAAATGAACCAAAATCTAAGAAGCATTTTGAGATGCAAAGAAGTTGTGGCTAAAAATAAGTATATATGAATTTTTTCCTTAAATTATCGACTTAATTTTTCAAAAAACACCGACAAATGAAAAAGTATTTCACCAGCAATAAAACGTTTTGGTTCATTTCATTGCCTATATTGTTTAAAACACACTCTGAAATGTTTATACAAATATCTGCACTACGTTTTGAGATATCATGTTAAAGGCGAATATTCTTTATAAAAATCAAAGTTTTGAGAAAATTGTAGAAAAATTTTAGTTGGAAAAATATGTGGCCCTGGATGATAGGTGAGGCCTTCCTTTTTCTAGAAAAGACAGATTGTTTTGGCGGGAAAGAAGTCTGAATTACAAGAAAAAAATAATTTTAAATAAATCGCCAATGTAGTCGATAACCATTGTTTTAAACGTAGTCGGATACCTTAAGTAAAGTCTCAAAACAACTGTCTTCAGGATCCGCAACAATAAAAATATAATTTCACTTTTCTCAATGCAAGTCCTAGTTCTCTTTATACAAAAAAAGAGCAAAAAATAGCATTTCAGCTTCTAGAAATACAAAGAGATAAACCATTCTCCTTTTATTGTTTTTTTTGTCCGATCAAATAACCACTCAGAGCTTGCTATCTCACAACTATTAATTTTAATTGTGGGTTTTACTCTGTGAACTAAGTGTTCCAAGTTTCCAAATGCTACGGCACAAAGCATTTGAAAACTATTTCAGCAAGATAATAGAAAGAATAGATCAAGAAATAATAGAGACGGCATAAATGGACTAACTCGAGAAAATAGAGACAAAAATGAAAACTTTCTGTCTGCAATATTTTAGAGTGTTTACTTCAGAGTAAAGAATAATGTCTGAGTAGTTATAATTCATGCAATTGAAATTATATGAACATGCTTTCTACTTATAATTGAATGTGTTCTTAGAATTTATCGTTTCATGCTGTGTGATATTTATAGAAAGACAATTATTATACATGTTCCATTTGTCTTGATTAGGAAACAATCTACCCTCATATAAAACACTAAATTCTAAAATCTTTTGAGATAACTTAAAATTATACTACTTTTATGTCCTTTTATTTTTTAAAAATTGCATATAATTTTAGAACTATAGTATTTATCATATAAATGTCTTAATAAAAAGGCTTAAATATTTTACAGAATAGATGAGTTCTACATAATGTCAATAGCATCAGAACAAACTTTATACATGGATTAATTCAGTGGAAGGTTGTAAATCTTTATCTGTTTTATTCCATACCGTACTTTTGTCTGTTATCTTCTTATTCTTAAGGAGCAATTTTAAAATGATATGTGTGTGCGCAAGGAAAAACACTCAACTTTTTATTCTCTTTATTCCACTTTCTTCTACTACTTCTACTCTCAACTTCTTTCTTCCCTTCTCTTTATTATAAAGAATCTTTATTCTACACACAATCACAAATTTATAGTAATAAAATGCAAGCGAATTATCCAAAAAATAGCAACATGCGAATAGTAAATCAAACTATAAACAACTACTCTGGTATGATTGAATGTACATAATTAATTCTAAATAACTGGATGCTGCAGCAGCTGAGATAGGAATTAAGATTGATTAATAAGGACCATCACATGACACTGTACAAAACCTTCCCGTAAGAACATCCCGTCATCAATAGGAATAGCTGACCCCAGCAAGATTTCTGGAGCCAACACATTATAGAGAACAGTTACGAACTCATCATACTAGAAGCTTTTCCTCCCCATGTTTGATATTCATCAGTGGAATAACAAATTGATAAAAAACTATTGCAGCAATAGATAACAATATAGCAAATGGTAATAATAAGATAGTAATAGCAATAGCAGACAGTAGTAGCAAATCAATAATAATAAATTGCAGCAGTAGATAGCTATCAAAGAGAGCTCGCTCAATTACTCGCCGAAGCTCAATTCAGCCGTCCCGGACTTTCTCTCTGAAACTGATCGATTTTTTGATGCCCGAATTTTTATAATTTATGGGATATATGATAAGAACTTTCTTGTTAGATATCGTAACTTCTATCATTTTAAAAAAATTCCATATATCCTGAATCCTGCGATTCTGTGTCCAAAATTACCAAATCTGTCGTTAAATCATCAAATAAATACCATGGCCAAGGGTTAGGGGCTCCTGTATTTACTCATTATAATTTAGAACTATTAGTAAAATCGTATTAAATAGGTGATTAAGCAGTAAAATACTATTACAAATTCTTAACAATACCACCTCCCAATTTAATTACCTAATCAAATTCAGAGGGGGGGGGTAAATGTAATATCTCTATAAGTTATACCCTCTTTACATTTTCAGTTGTTTATTCATCATAAAAAAATTGTTAAGAGTTGAATTTTTGTCATATATTTCAGCCCGCATATCCACTAATCAATAATATATAATATTGATCTCACAGGTGTATATTTCTGATTTGATTTATTATTTTAAATGCATTTTAAAAGCAAAAATTAAATTTCTCTTAGAAGCATTTTACTATTTTTCACAGAAATAAAATAAATGATTTTCAAAAATCACGTCAATGATATAATTATTATGGTTACTAAAAATCGTCTGCGTTTATTTTTTATCATTCTATTTTGTAAATTTTTACGTCACTATCTTCTTAAAAAAGAAAAGTCTTACCATTGTGCGAAAACGTTTTAATTCCATTCGTTTAATTGGCTTGAAATGTAGTAAATGTGGAACCATTTAATTTTAACTAAAAGGCATATTAGTTACTATGTTTATTCATTAAATTTTCACAAAAGTGAATGATATAAAATATATCTTTTCGGAATTCTAAAGATCTCTAACTTTTAATTAAAACCGTGTAAAATGAATAGCCTTAGAAGAGGATAATAAATTAGGAGATTTGCTAGACAACAAATACTCATTCGATAAAGTAATTACATTTCAGGTAGCAATTACAATATACCATTAAATCGAAAGTAGAAAGATCCATTAAATTTAATTATTTTTAACCTCCTAATAATCTTTACTCCCTTCAAGAATTTACGGCGCTTACACAATTAATGTATTTTAATCCATATTAATAGATTACTAAAGTATTTAATTAAGAAGTCTGAGAAAATGATTTTTATTCTAAGTAATAAATCTCATTTGATTTTAGGAAATGATTTTTATTCGATGTAATAAATTATGGGAAACAATTTTGTTTTTTATTACAAAATAGTAACAAAATAACTTCAATTGATTGAAATGAATTAAAAATATCTGATTGCGCTTGATTTCTAATAAAATATATTGATTAGTTTGAATCTCTATCGGTACCAATAACATAGGAGTAATTTCATCTATCTATTTGTGTGTGTGTGTGTGCGTGCGCTTGCGCATTAGATAAATAAAAGTTTGCGGATGTTTAGAGCACTGACAGCCTGGTCTAAATTTAAAAAAATTAGGCACACTATTATTATATAAAGTGGGCATACGCAAGATTTTTCAGATTTTAACAATATATAAAACTAAGCGAAATTATAAATTTTTTCCACAAAAATTAATGAAAATCTTTTTAGATCCAAAATCATTTTGCTTCATTTAAATATGAAAAAAAAAAAACATTAAAAATTAATATTTGTGAATTTTTTCCAGAATTTTGGAATGTTATCCGGTTTAATTTTCAACAATGAAATACATTGTCTCAGTGAATGATATACTTTGTTTCATGAACTATTTAAACTTGGGATTTTCTTTCCGGAATCAAGTAAAGAAGAAAAGTTTTATTTGATAGTTGTGTAATTTACAAATAATAATAGGGGTTGCTTGGAAGATTAAAAGAATGCACATATTTTCAACAGTACTATAAAGCAATTCGATTCTTCTTATATAGCCTATGACCAGAAAAAGAATAAGGCTGTTACTTTAACCCTTAACTGGGGACATGCGGTCTGTGAGATCACCAGAGATTGACTTTTGGTCATCCCTAGGCCTCGGTGGCCTGGTGGTAAGGTCTCGGCTTCAGAACCGGAGGGTTGCAGACTCGAGCTCCGAATCCACCGAAGAACCGTCGTGTAAAGTGGTCCAAAGCCAAACGTCCCCCGGCTGATGTGGTATGGAAGTTTGGAGAGGAGGGTGAAAGCTTAGATGACGTCCTCGACATCTGACCAGGGTTCAAAATGACGAGGTCATTCCCAAAATAGCCCTAATGTTGCTTCAGAAAAAGTATACATGAATAATATTTCATAATCAGGAAGTAGCTATAAAATGGAATAAAACAATTCATTTCTTCAAATAATAGCCACACAAAATTTAAAATTTCTTTTATATTGGACATAAAACTAATTTCTATTTATCTTTTTCAACTTTATGAATCCGAATACTTTGGGTACTGTTAAGTATTATTTTATTTTTCATGGTAAAAGCAAATGTACATTTTGTGACGTCTATATGCTTTGCAATAGAAAAATATCAATAGATATAATATTTTTATAGTCACCATAAATAATTTTTAATGTTTGATTCGTAACTTAGTTCAAGCCCTATTGTTGTTTCCAAATGGCACTTATCGTTCACAAGCCCGCTGATCGTTTTCAGCTGTTTTAAGCCTAAATTAGCGTCCCTTGTTTTTCATTAGAGCCAACTAGGGCCAAGAGTACGACTGCAGAACCCCTTTTCTACAAAGGGCACATTCACACTCCTCCCAGACAGAGTACAGAATAACAACCATGCCCGAACCAGGACTCGAACCCGGGACGCACAGAACACTATTATTTTTAAAATTGAAACATGTTGAGCTTCATTTTAAAAAGCTTCTATTTAAATTAACTGGCTTAATATTTGAAATGTTAATGTTTTTTATAAATAGTTCCCTTATTTCCTAATATATAGTTTAATTTGCGAAATTTTATTCAACTATATATTCTGAAAATTTATAAATTCAATCAATTATCAATTTCTATCAGTTATCAATTTCTAAAATGTATTTTTTTTCTAACCTATGAATGTGAATTCAATTTCTATTCATTATGAAAATTAACGTTTGAAAAAAAAATTTATGAGAAAAGTTTTAGAAGATTCCAGATTATATCTAACAATGAATTGTAAAAATAAAAATAGCAAGAACGAACACTTGGAAAATTAACAAAAAAGCGCTTTTAATTTTATATACAAGCACACTTGAAAATAATTATACATTATGTTTATATAAAAACATTCTATTTAATGACATTCCCAAGAACTTTCTTATTTCTAGAATACAAAATGCACTTCAAAATTTATTCCTGAGACGATCGAGGTCTCCTATGTTTATCAGAGTGTGCATGAGTCTTAGCCAAATATATTCTAAGCTAAATTTTAAATAATTCTCTTCTGAAATACAAGAATTAATAATGGCCACTGTTTTTTAAATCTGAATTTGTTCCTCATATGTTTTCACTAAAGCTGTTTTGTTAAGTTCGGAGAAATATGCAGCTGTTTATTGCATTTTGTGTTCTGTGCTATATTAGGGATAAAATTTGAGTTTTGCTGCCATAATTTACATTTGACCATGCAGGACGTAAGTGTCATCTCTATTTGCAATTACCCTCCATATTTGTTAGAAGAATTTAATAACATATGGTTTATAAATTGGTTAATATATGTCTGGTTTTTACAAGTCGCATTAAACATAATACTTAACATCAAATTTATATATAGATAACTCTTGATTTTTAATAGTTAACTAGTTAATTTTCCTTTAAATAGTTAAAAGTTTGATAGTTAACTTCGTTCTCACTTTTTATCTAAGAATAAAATCACTTTCTAGAGTTTTTTTAAAAAGGCTAAAATTTAAGGGAAATAAAAACTTAAACCATAAAAAATTTCATAAAATATAATTTAACTATTATTTGAAAATTATAATATTATTTATGTTGAGTTCATACATTATATTCTAAGAATTAAATAAAATAAAGGATGTAAAAAAATTTCAAAATCTAGAGATGAAAGAGTTTACATCATGTCTTCATCATAAAACAAAAGTGAGTTAACTTTCTGTCCAGTTTGTATTATTACAACTCAAATTTAATTCATTAAATAATTCTTTTTTTTCTTCTGAAATTAGCAAAAGATTATCGAAGCGATATTAACTATTAGCAAAATAATTTTACTTGGATCTTTTAAATTATTTGAGAGGAATGCTTAGTTACTAAAAACACATTTAGAACCGAAAGAAATTTACCGTTACTAAATCTTGAATCTATTTACAACCCACTTATGAATTAAATGGATGTAAATTAAATCTCCTCAGAATTTTACTAATTCAAGTAATTTCAGCATAAAAACAGTTTTTAAAACTCCGAAAGCTTCAATTGCAAAATTAATGAAACGTTAAAAAGCTCCGTATGAAAATATCGTTTGCTCAAATAAATTTTTCACAACGACGAATTTACCGTCGATTACAAAAATAATATCAAAGTATTTGCACAAAAAGAGTATTGAATGTCTTCCATTTTAATTAAATATTCCACTAGGTAGATAATAGAATTCTAATAACTGATGCTAATAACATATTATTTTATTCTTTCTTTATTTATTTTGAAATGGAGTTTTCTGTGGAAATTGAAATTTAAACCTTTATGCTGAAATATGAAATTATATCGATTAGGGTGTTTTATTTAAAGGTAAGAGTTGTAGTATGAAACGAAATTTTAAAAATGTCCGTTCATTATTATATAATGATATGTTAGTTTCCAGTCGAGTCTCAAGTGGAAAATTGCATAGCTTAGGCTCGTTGGACCAGATGCATAATGTATTTTTTTTCCTTGCTGCCTCATCATCATGTATGTATTAACCAAATAGTTCACATCATCTACTATCTGACTTGCAATTATCAAACTTGTACCCTATTTACTTTGGGCAGTCTAAGTATGCATCTATAAGCGTTGAATTTTTCCCCTTTTACTTACAATTTCCCTTAATCAATTAAAAACTTTTAAAAAATGTCCCAGTTTCTTGTTGATGACATCCAAAAATGTTATAGTACAAAAATGACTGTCTTACAATATTAAGTTTAAAAAAAAAACTGTTTTATCCATGATATCAAATTTCTGCCAATTAATTTATTCTGTCTACTTTTAATTCATTTTAATAAACTATTGTAATCAAATTTTATAATATATTTCGTTATTGAAATAAAACTCAGAACATTTGCATTATTGTTACGTCACGATTTTATATTTAATTATTGTGCTCTAGAAGTGAATATCTGATTACTTTCTCCTGTTCAGTAGGTTTCAGTATAAGGCAAATTATTGATTGCTTAACACTCTTTTACATTTAAAATTAAGATTTCAGTTCAAATAAAGCGATGGTGAAATATTTCGAGATTCCCCCCTTTAAAAAAAAAACCACATATTTTTCCTGTTATAAATTGTTTCTATAAAGATTTAGACCGTAAATAAGAAGACCCCAAATTACAGTCATTAAAATGATGTAAGACTTTTGAAAAGATTTTGTGTTATATATCTCCAGACATCTAAATTGAAAATTTTTAAGAATCTATTGCAGGCAGATAAGAATTAGGGGACAAAAAGCGATGATTTTAAATGATGTCTGTAATTTTAGCGTCAGTGTTACTTAAAATATTTCTGTGCTTAAATATAAACCAAAATATAATTGTAGTTTGAAGATGTGAAACGGATTCAGCAATGCAGAATTTTTGAAATAAAGATGTCAAACGTAATAAATAATTATCCATATATTTTTTTACTGTCATTCATGAACATGCCCAAAACACTTTCTTTACAATTAAATATAATTAGAAGCCTCACTTTGTATTCATTGTGATCTATCTTATAGGTAAAGTGTAGAGTTTTGAAAAAAAAATATTAATTATTAACCTAAACTTTTAGCACTGAGAACATATAATTCTTCGGAGTTGTAAATAGAATGATCGAAATGTTCTAAGCATAAAAAGAACATCATTGTAATATAAGGTAAATTTATAAGAAAAGAGCTAAACAAAAACAAATCCGTTTACTATCGGAAATGAAGAGAATAAATACGATGGATGATACAAAAAAATTATAAGCAGCAAAATTTGGGAAGTATGAACTGCGGATGTGAATATTGTCACCCAGCGTGGAGACAGATGTTCCTACTTGTCTTAGACCGGTCATTCGAGCAGATAGTATGGGTACTGAGACCTGAAACAGAGACAACCATGACAAGACGTCAGGAAAAGTAGTCCCACACAGATACTGATGTCGTGATACAATTTCTATGAACAGAGAATGAAATGTCCCAATCGAATATTCAAAGACAAATCCTTGAAGTGTACGTGCACGAAGCAATTAATATAGACAACAGATGGGGAAATCGTGTCCTTCTTTTGAAGTGGAGAGAGAGTTTGCTGGAAAAGTTGAGGCGGGATGTCTGGAGCCCCTCCCCCCATACAGCCTTGATTAAGTTCCCACTGACTATTTCCTTTTCCCAGCACTGAAAAAATGCAACAAGGATTATATCAGTCAGTTAAGTTTAAAACGGTGTCGATAACAGACTCAATAGCTACGGACCTGATTATTACCAAGTCGGGTAAAACAAGTTTGTCCAGAGATGTGATAAATTTCTAGAAAGGTTTGTATGTATCCTAGCCATACAGTCATATATGTATCTTAGTTACCATTTGTATCATGTATCTATTGTTAAAAAATCATTTTTCCATTGCTTGCAATTTTTTTATCACCCCTTTCAGAAATAACTGTTTCAATATAACAAAAAAATAGCACAAAGATGCTCAGGATTATTACACGGTTTTCCTTCAGCGAACATTTTAAGGGGGAAACGGAAAAAGATGAAAACCAACTGAATAATAAGAGCAAATTACATCCAATATTTATAGGTGTGATATATGTATTTATCAAATTTCTCTTCAAGGAATAAAATTTTGCGAAGAGAAAATTACTAGTTGCTTATAGTCATTGTATTTATATTAGGTTGTTCGGAAAGTAATTTCGTTTTTTCCCGACAGAGGATTTAATTGTATTTTTCGCACCCAATTTCATACTTAAACCGCAAAATCATTTTATGTTTTAAGAGCTGATATAGCAAGGCTTGAGTGTGAAAAAGTGCAGCTGATTCTTCGCATTAGTTTTTGGATGGTGCCCTTTTAAATATGGAGAGCAATAAACAGCATTTTCGTCATTTTTTTTCTTTTTTGCTATATAAAAGGTAAAAATGCTGTCAAGCCAGAAATAAATTAGCCAATATGTGTGGAGAAGATGTGTTAACAGTACATCAGTACCAGAACTGATTTGCAAAATTTTTCCTTCAAATGAGGAGGCCAAAAACCACCTCGATCAGTTTTTTTTACAGCAAAGACCAAAACTTTTATGAGCGTGTAATCATGTTACTACCAAAAATATGGCAAAAGGTATTAGACCAGAATGGCAATTTTATAATTTAATAAATAATTTATTCATTAAACGAAAATTTCTTTTCATTTTGACAAAAAAAAAAAAAAAAAAAAAACGAAATGACTTTCCGAACAACCCAATATCTTTTCAACATAATACTGTAAAGTACACTGACTTTTCAGTGGATTCTTGTTCGTCTAGTCCCAATTAAAAGAGCTCTTTCTAACAGCAGACACAAAGTGATTGATGCAGCTTGGAAAAATGTTGAAAGGCAATAGAAATCAATAGTCTTGGAATTTCTAAGCATGTAGCGTTGTCTATCTCGTAAATCACGATGCAGGCTTTTAAGTAAACAAATAATTTTTAGGCTGACTCGTTAAAAAAAGAGCTTTTACGATTTAAACTTTATTTAAACGTCTCTTAATTTGCTTTAACAATTTGTAAACACTCACTATTTTTTGAGCAATGTAGATTGTATTTGCTCTCAGTGTCTTAAGTCAATAACTATGAATGCTATAGAATCCACACATAAGTTATGAAAGTGTTAGAAGATTAAACCAACAAAATCCATCACTAAAATTAATATACTACTTGACAGTTAACATCTTCATTTCATTTGCATAACATTCAGTTAATTTTCAGTTAGCATAACTATATACATATAACGTTCTTTCAGATTCCAAAAAAGTAAAGAAGAATAAAACGTAATATTTTTTTTTTTCAAAAACGAATCATACAGATAATGTAGTAACAGCAGATATTTAATTATTTCCAAAGTCATACATGTTGACATGTTTCATTTCACAAGTTGTTTAAGTCTGAATTTTGTCATTGGTTTTTCATTCAAATCCGCATGCATTAGGATTTTGAAATTCGACAATCGAGGGAGTTTTTAATACCAATGAATTATGTTATTATCTTCATATATTAATTTTTTATTGAATTTTTTAATGGAAGATTGATTTAATAAAAATGCCACTATTTACTAATAATTCTCGACAAAATTCATCATTTATTATTGAAATATTGTTAAAATAAAACATTCCTATTGATTAGCTAAATGACAAATGTCATACATTTTTAATTTCATTTATTCCATTCAACATAACTTTATAAATTTTTCATATCAATATTTACTGAATCATTTTATTCTGTAATCACTCTTCAATATGCATTTACCATAATTTCATAGAATTAATATAATGAATAAAAAGTTACCAAATTAAAAATTACTTTCAACTCATTCGATTTTATTATTATTTGTTCTTCGAATTTTATGTTTTATTGGTTTATTTGACATTATGATTTCAACAACTTATTGAAAACTTTAAGTAAAATAATAACTCATCTTTTCAAAATCTATTATGTAATAATATTTAATTATGAAATCGCTTGCATCTCTTTTTGTTCAATTTCAAAGAATTTGCCTCTTTTGATGAGATTTTTAAATAATTCTTTTCATCTGTACGATATAGGAAATAGCCTCAAAGAAAATCCATGAGCTGGTGTTTTCCCATTTTTGCTGATTAAATAACAATAGATGCTTGAGCGACAAATATTAAAAACTGTCTTTGCAGAAATAAAGAAATATCTTTTCATACTTCTGCATTTCTAAAGAATTTTGCTAAATGTTTTTTTTAATTTTAGTGCTTGCTATTGAATTTATTTTATAGAAGCTCAAGTTTAAACAAAAGTTACTTTGTAAAAATAAAAAAAGAATCGCTATCTAATAAGTAAACACAGATAATTGATTAAATTACTTTTAAAACATGTATTTAATCGATTTGCAAGTTTTTTTTTCTGTTTCTGAAGCATAAAAATGTTAAGAATGATAAATTTTTTCTTTTAATTGTGATAAACATAATTAAAGGATTATTCATTGATTACTTTTAAAACTAAGAAAGGAAAATAAGCATTTGATTTCTAGTAACTGATCGTTGTTCAGTTTAAGTATTCCACACCTTTCTATCTGGATTTCAAATTCAATACTACTAAATATATTCTTTAAATATTAGATTATTTCACTATATATATATATATATATATATATATATATTACGATTGTTGATATCTAGACCCGAACTCGCCATCATAGCCCGATAACATAAGCTAAGACTGATTACTTAATCTTGAGGATGTTATATGGCTTATAAAGCTTCCACTAAAATACTCCCCCTCCAGCTAGAGGTGGGAATAACTATATTTTGTTGCTGTTTAGTGGTGATCTTTTTGGCAGCTAAATTTTTAATGCATGTTACATATTTTTGTTGTTTTTATTGGCTGATAATCTATCAGCTTCGTTTTTAAGCCAGATAACATCCTGAAGACTAAAGTTCACTTTTAGTGTTGTGGTCATATTACTTGGCTACAAACCAAAAGATCGCGAGTTCAATCTTAGCTATTGTCAGTCGCTATATATTTTATAAATATTATTTTAAATGGAATGCTGATAAATACAACATATGAATTGTAAATATTTTAAAAATAAAGTAACATGCGTCTTAATAATACCATGATTTTCAGGATTTCCTTAATAAATTAAAGTGTGTTAAATTTCCATATAGAGTTGTTTTATTTTATAGGAATTTCAATTCTTTTTTGAATTTTCTAATAAATAAATCCCTTTTATTTATTCACTTACTGCATTTTTCAAAACAAAATATTCTAAAAAAGAATCATATAATTCTTTTATTTTTCAGTATAAATAACAATTTCTTTATTTTTTTGCTTTTATCGAAAAGTAGCTTCAAATCATAAATTTATTTCTTTATTAATACTGAAAATAAATTTTCTCTGTAATGGCAATTAAAATCATGTATCCGAATCATTTCAAAAATATTCTAGTACAAATTGAAAAAGTTTTGAATTGCGCATCACAACTAATCTAAATAAATTAATAAATTCCTTTCTGAAATCCAAATCCGCTCTTGGACATTTTAACCCTTTTGTTATTGAAAAGTAATTTTATTGCATGTTCACTTTTTCAAGACAAAGATTTATTTGATTTTTGTCAAACTTGTCTCTGGAATGATATCCCATGAAAATCATTCAAAAAATATCGTCTGGAGAATCGAGATTTGGATCATAAAATAAATAATTCAAGCTCATGCATTGCTTATTGGGAAAATAAATACAGTGTCCTTCATGCCAGAGTCATTTTATTTTGATCTTTCCTTTAGTTTTTTTATTATTGTTTTGCTACGTATAAATAAGGTAATTTTATCAGAATTATGTAAATGTTTATGTGTAGAGCCTTATGCAATTTTCTTTCCATTAGCACAATATAATTAATATTAATTCATAATTAGAGATTAACTTCATTTTAATTAAATGTTTAAAACTCTAAATTCCAACACATACTTAAACTATAGAATCAATCAGCTTCTTTGACTCAAATATAGTCTGTTGTTTGAACAGCAATAATTTATTTATATCTAGTTTAATTATTAAATCAGCAAGGTAAAAATGTGAAGTGATGTGATATACATGAAACATAAATTAACATTTTCTAAAATCAATACTGTTTTTCTGAGAATTAAAAGAGTATGACGTAAAATAATGTCTCAAAATAACATGAAATGACATTATATCACCAATGACCTTTTGCCACTTGAATTGAGCTTCTAAAATAAAAATTCAATGCAAATATTTGCTGATATTAAAAAATGGACGGCTAAATAAAAGTTTAGTATACCTCCAAAAATGAGACATAAATTAAATTGACCCTTTGTGATCACATTAATATTACATGTAGAAATCATAATGGTTTGAACTAATTTCAGTTAGCGAGCAATGATATGTAGTATGCAAAATTTAAAAAAAAAGAAAGACACAATTTATTTACTTTTTTATACGTTTCGATGTTATAAGCATAATAATATTTTTAATTCAATGTTTGATTTAAAAATTATAATTTCTAATTAGCCATCGTGTGGTATCTTTCAAAACATTCTCCAATATGAAGTCAAGGGTTTTGATTATAAGTGTTGCAAAAATAATTCATTTGGTGTCTTTTACCTTGAATTTTCTGTTGGAAAAGCCATTTTTTTATTTTAGAATTTTTTGTCATGGAGTTTTGACAGAACTACATTATATGTGATATGCCATTCTTTTCTATCTAAAGTCGATGGTCTTCCTGATGTTGACGTTCCTTCACGTTGTCATCCTTCTATGTTAAAGAAGAAAATAAAAAAAATATTTTTTTTTCTTCGCTGCTGGATCTAAAGCATTAAATCTTTAATGGTGTGATCCAACAAAATAGGACATCCATTAGAGTAAACATCTAATACATGTTAGAGTTTCATCATTAGAATAAACATTTGATACATGTTAGAGTTCCAAGCATTAATCGAATAAAGTCGCATCCTGATAATTAGATTAAGATTTTAAATTAAAGTTTATTCTTTATCATCGCTTTTATATTCAATTTAATAAAACATTATATTTACTATGAGTTTAAAGAATTGAAGGAAAATGAATATTTAATACTACAACATTTATCAATTTTTACTATTAATAGTTTTAGTAAAAACAACGTACCTTGAATGTATTTTTTTTCAAAAGAATAAAAAATTACAATGATGCCATTTTAATTCCATGTCCTTAGTGATTTCATGTCTCCAATTACAAGACAGAACACTTTAAGTATTTTTAATGAGTTTTTTTAAATCAAGGAATGCCCATCAACAATATAAATTAAGTAATTTCTCAAAAAACTGTCTTCAAGATCCGCAACAATAACTATCTAATTTCACTTTTCTCAGTATCAGTCCAAGTGCTCTGTATAAATTACAGAACAAAACCAAAAAAATAAAAGCATTTCAGATTCTAGAAAGACAGAGAGATAAAATGATTCTTCATTAATTGTTTTTTGACCGCTCAAACAACCGCTCAGAACTTTCTATACCACTTCTATTTATTTTTGTTGTGGGTTTCACTCTGCGCAATAAGTGTTCCTACATTCCAAATAGGGCACAAAGCATTTGGGAACTATTTCAGCGGAATGGTAGAAAGTACAGATGAAGAAATAAATATAGACGGCATTAATGGACTTCCAGAAAATCGAGACAAAAATGAAAACATTCTGTATGCAATATTTTAAAGTGTTTACTTCCGAAAAAATAAAGGATAATGTCTGAGGAGCTTTAATTCATGGAATTGAAATTATATGAACACGGTTTCTACTTAAAATTGAATGTCTTCTTAAAATGTATCGATTTATGCTGTCTGATATATATTGAAAGACGATTACTAGTTCCATTAGACTTGATTTAGGAACAATCTTCCCTCATATAAATTACTAATAAAAGGCTTTTCAGATTACTTAAAATTACACTACTTAATGTCTGTTTACTTTTTAGATCTATAAAATTACATATAATTTTACAACTATGTGATTTATTATCATTTAAATGTCTCAATAAAAATGCATAAATATTCTGCAGAATAGAGGAGTTTCATACAATGCCTAAAGCACCCAAATAAACTTTATAGATAGTTAAATTCAGTTTAACTTTGTAAATCTTTATCTGTTTTATTCCACACAGAACTTTTGGTTGTTATCTTCTTATTCTTAAGGAGCAATTTTAAAATCCTATGTGTGTGCGCAAGGGAAAAAAACCTAACGGGTTGAATAAAGACTTTTCATTCCATACAAAATCACTAATTTATAATAGTAGGCAAATTGTACACATAATATCAATTTTTACAAATGATAACATACAAATAGCAAAACCGGAACCATAAATTACTACTCAGAAACTATTGAAAGTATAGGATTAAATTTAAATGACTGGACGTAGCAACAGCTTAGGTATGAATTAGGATCGATTCCTAAGGACCATCACATGACACGGAACAACCTCTTCCAGTAAGAAGAACATCCTGTCGTCAGTAAGAATAGCTGACCTCAAGACCATATCTGGATCCAATAGGTTGTTGGAAACTAGTCACCATACCGGAATCTTTTCCTCACCATTTCTTACATTCCCCAGTGGGGTAGCAAATCGGTAGTAAACTATTGCAACAAATGGCTTTAAGAAAATAATCGCTCAATTACTCGCTGAAGCTCAATTCGGCAGCCCTGAACTTTCTCCCTGAAATTTTGAAGCTTCCGAATTTTTATAAATTATGTGATAAGAGAAAAAAAAATTGTCAGATTTCGTAACTTCGTTCTCAACATCTTAAAAAATCCCGTATTCCCTGCAATTTTGCGACCAAAACTGAAATATTTGTTGTAAAGTCATCAAATAGTTACCATGGCCAAGGGTTATGGCCTCCTGTATTTACTCATTATCCATTAGAACATGCATACAGCCGACCACCCCGCCACAACTGATCGACAGGATTATCCATTAGAACTATCGGTAAAATACCACCAAATCGATGACTACGCAGTAAAATACAATTAAAAATTATTAACAATTTCCCCTCTCTACTTAATTATATAACTAAATACAGGGGGTCGTAAATACAGGGGGTCTTTCAGTAATACCTTCTTTATGTTTTTAATTGTTTATATATCATAAAAAATTGTTAATCTTCCAGAGTGCGCGCGAATGTGAGAGATACACGCGAGATGAATTTCGTTTATACCTTTAGATCTGGTGGCACTGGGAGCACCTGCCCTTGACTATTGGTCCCTCTCCCTATGATTTTCTTTCAGTTGCAGTCGTAAGTTTCTGGCGTTAATAGGCCTCTGCCGATTAAATATTTGTATTTTAGAGATAAGCTCGACCGTTGATGTAAGTTTTTGTCATATCTGATTTTGTATGATTTTACAAATAAATCCGTATTGTTTTAGACTTGCGACAGCAGGCAAATGTGCTTACGAAGTAAAATGTTGAAAAAAAGCACCCACATCTCTAAAAAGTGAGCTAAAATGAAAGGTGCTAAAGAGAAAAGCCGAACTAGATATTGAAGAAGTGGAAGATGCGACGTCAGGGAAAAAACCTTGCCAAAAAGAAAAGTGGACTAGAATCACGATTTTCGGTTGTGAGATTAGACGGAAATTTATATGTTTGGAGCACACTAAACACATTTGCTCAAATAGCAATGCTGCAATGAAATAAGAAAGAAACTATTTTCTTACTTTTCATATCTAACTTTCAATTACTTTTTCCTTTTTATACAAAAATTCTGTATTTTTGCACTCTTATATTTTATATGTAAATTGTTCTGTCAAAATATCGACAATTTCATTTATATTACTTTAAAATCAATTCAGTTAACCTGTGGTCATTTTATATTGTTATTGCAATCAATGTTTATATTGTTTCTGCTTCTTTTTAAGTAAAAAATGTTTAAAGTGATTGTAGTTATTAATCCTAAGCTATTTACAATATAATTTTAATAGTTACACTTTTAAGAATTTACATTTTACTATAGCATATGTGGGAAATATGCTTGACCTTTCATGTTGGTATGGGGGCCGCTCCCCTTGGAAGGTTAAGAGTTGAATTTTTGCCATATATTTTTAGCCCCCATATCAAGTGATCCATTATACATAATATTATCTCACAGGCGTATATTTCTGATTTACTTTATTATTATAAATACATTGTAAAAGTAAAAATTTGAAAAGTAAAGTAAAAAAAGTAAGAATTTGAAATAAAAAAATGTATTTACCCTTTGCATTTTTCTATTTTTTTTTACAATTTTACTATTTTTCACAGAAATAAAATTTATAATTTTCAAGAATCACGTCCATGATATAATATTTCTGGTAACTAAAAATTATCTGCTTTTATTTTTTTTAATCATTTTATCTCTTAAAATTTTTTGTCACTATTTTCTTAGAAAAAAATTCTTACCATTATGAGAAAAGGTTTAATTTCCATTCGTTTAATTGAAATGTATTAAATGTGGATTAATTTAATCTTAACTAAAATATATATTAGCTACTATGTTTATTAATTAAAATATATCTCATTGGGAATTCTAAAGATCTTCTCGAACTTTTAATTTGAGCTGTTTAAAATTAATAGTCTCCCAAAAGGATAATAAATTAGGAACTTTGCTAGACAGCAAATACTCATTCGATAAAGTAATTACATTTCAGGTAGCAATTACAATAAACCATTCAACTGAAAGTAGAAGGATCTATTAAATTTAATTATTTTTAACCTCCTAACAAATTTTACTGCCTTCCAGAATTAACGACACTTAAACAATTAATGTATTTTAATTCATATTAATAGATTACTAAATTATTTAATCAAGATGTGTGATAAAATGGTTTTTATTCTTTGTAATAAATTTCATTGGATTTGATGAAATGGTTTTTATTCTATGTAATAATTTTTAGGAAGCATTTTTGTTTTTTATTACGAAATAGTAACAAAATCACTTCCATTCATTGAAAAGAATAGTGAATTAAAAGTATCTCATTTAGCTTCATTTCTATTAAAATATATTTATTAGTTTGAGTCTCCATCTTTCTACTAACACAGGAGCAGTTTCGTCTACATAGTTGTGTGTGTTAGCATGCTAGTTAGAAAAATAATGGTTTGTTGATGTTTAAAGCACTGACAACCTGCCCTAAATTTACAAAATTAGCTACATGCCTATTTTATAAAGGGGGCAAATGCAATATTTTCCAGATTTTAACAATAAATAAAAGCATGAGAAATTATAATTTTTTTTTCCAGGATAACTCATAAAAACCTTTTTTGATCCAATATTTTTTTTTGCATCATTTAAATACAAAAAAGATTCTATTATAAATTGATAATTGTGAAATTTTTTCAGAATTTCTTGAGTTTTTGCGGATATTATCCGGTCTAATTAAATATATTGTCCCAGTGAAATAGTTTAAAGATATACATTGTTTCATGAACTATTTAAACTTGGGATTTTCTTTCAGGAATTAAATAAAGAAGAAAAGTTTTATTTAATAGATGTATAGTCTACAAGACTGCTAGTTAAGACTGTTAGTAGTTTAACCTGATTTTAGGCAGTTAATTAGGTTAAAAGAGGAATGTGCCAGACAATCACGGTTTCAATAGTACTATAATGAAATGAAATTCGGTTCTTCTAACAGAACCTATGACCAGAAAATGAATGGGACTGTTAGATTAAGCCTTAACTGGGGAAACGCTTTGGCAAAATGCCATTAATAAATGATTTAATGATTGGGAATTTTAATAATTCTTTAAAGGCAAGTTATATCGTTTATTATCGATATGGGTCAGTTTCAGTATAGTTTAGTTATATTAACGTCCCGTTTTAAAGCAACACGAGGGCTTTTTTGGGACGGACCTCGTAATTTTGAACCACGGTCTGATGACGATCCATATGAGTCATAGTCATAGTGCACAAGCTTTTATCATATGATTTATATGGTCTTCTTATCGGCCATACGGACAATACGAACTTTGAACAAAGCAGGTTGCGGTGGCCTGTTGGTAAATTCCCGGCTACGGAACCGGAGGGTTACAGGTTCGAGGCCCGATTCCACCGAAGAACCACCGTGTAAGCTGGTCTAGTGCAGGTTTAATTCGTCGGATCCAAATTTCTCCGATGTGGTGTGGAAATTTGAAGAGGAAGGTTCGTGACAAAATCGTACTCATCATTTGACTGCAGTTCAAAATGTCTATATATGTCCTAAAATAGCCCTAGAGTTGCTTCAAGATGGGAAGTTAATATAACTAAACTAAACTTGTTCATCCTTATTCTATTTTTAGTTCAACTGAATGAAATGACTCAGTAACAGTAGTAGATTTGTGACCATGAGTACCAGTACACTTTTACAACAAGTTTCAGATGATGCTTTTAAAAATAATTCAGTTATATTTCTTTGAGCACAATCTACATGACCGTGCATCCATGATTCATAAATCTAATCCAATTTACTGATTATATTATGAAGCAGTGCTGCAGACACTTTTAAATGAAGTAGAAAGCGATTTTAGTGATACGAATAACTGTACCGAAGAGTTTTTCGATGAAAGTTCGCATTCATTTGATTTTGATATGCACTTAATTAATTTTTCTTGTGATAATGTATTTTGAAGAATTAATAAAATATATTAATATACCACGAGAAGTATATACAAAATTTATAGGTTGATATTTATACTAACTTATTCTTAACTTGTATATTTAAAATGACCTCGAAAACTATGTTATGAAAGTCACACAAGCCGATAAAAATAGGATCAATTTTAACCATAGTCTTGGTTCTTATTTTTTATTTTTCATATAATTGTTGAATTTCACATTATATTTTTATCTCCATATATTTTTTTATACTGGAAAAATAAATAGATTGAAAAAAGCATAAAGTAATATGTTTTTTTTTCAAGAATATTATATACTGCAACATGTAATTTCAGTCTCTACAGAAAATTACGCCTTCTTCTCAGCGTAATTTTATCATATATTCAATCAGTATGAGTGCTTTCGAAACACTAATTTCAGAACCATATGCATACAGTGGCTTTCCAAATTTTATCTAACTGGCAACTATTACGAAACAGGGGGTTTAATATTCTTTTTTGCTGGGTCCCGGGTCATGCGGGTATTTCAGGAAATGAAAGGGCTGATTTCGCAGCTAAATCTGCATCAACATTTCTGTCACAGTCACCCCCATATTGTGATGCTACAAAGTCACTTGTACGCGAAATTTTTACTACTTGGCAAGAATCATGGGATCTGCAGATCCACAATAAATTGCATTCAATAAAATCAGGACTGATTTGTGGTCTGTTCACTCTATACGAGAGGTGGATGTCAAATTGACATGCCTCCGTATAGGGAAAACTCGTTATACACATAAATACCTCATTTTGGGCAAGGCGGCTCCAAAGTGCCCCACTTGTCGTGTGGATTTTTCCATTAAACATATTTTGACCGAGTGCCCGTCTTTTAATTCATCTCGTTTTCACTTTTTTAACTCATCGTCGTTAACATTAGAAGACCTGTTGGGTGAAAAATTTCACCCAAACATTTAAAAATTTTTTAAATCCATTGGCATTTACAGTTGTATTTAAATTTTTTAACTTCCGTTTACGCTTGACTTTTACATTGCATCAGGGTAACGCCTTTTCCGCTTCTTTATTTCATTTACCTTTTTAACCTTGTACATATTTGAGCGTTTTTGTTTGGTTCTTTCATATTGATAATATTCTGCCTTATTTTTATCATGTGTGTTTTATGTAATTTGGTTTAAAATTTTACAATTTGCTTAGCGCAGCATGATCAAGTGTTGTTCTTGCGCCAAAAAACATTCATCAACCAACCAACCGTAATTTCAGAAGCAAATGTATGTTCCAACGCATTTACTATTATCAATGATAATATATTTTGTAAAAAATTCTAAAACATATCTATATATATATACATAAAATATATCTACATATCTATATATCAAGAGAAATATGGACAAAATTTATTGGCAGTTCTTCATACTAATGCATTCATTAGAAAATTTAACTTGCGCGCAAATGCAATGCTGTCTTGTAGACCGTACAACCCCAGTTTAAGGTTTAAAGGGTTCATCGGAATTCAGAAATATGTATTTAAAATAGTTTTATTAAGATTAATCAGAAGATCGAATTATGTATCAGAGATATGATTTATTTTAAGGTATCCGACCACTTTCGAAGGAATATTTTTGAAAAATAGGATTTAAAAAATAAAAAAACAATGCTTTTTAGATGTATTGTCACTTATAATACAAAATACTATAAATACAGCAAAATTGCTTAAAACATTATATAATTTGAGAATTAGGATAATGTGTAGCAAATTTTAATGTTATTTAACCAAAATGGTTCTCACTCTACACAAAATTATAATACGGCAATCCTATTTTCCTTTCTACACAAGTTTCAGAATATAATGATGAATGAAATGAACCAAAATCGAAGACGAATTTTCAGATGTAAAGAGGTTATAGGCGAAAATATACGTCTATATGCCCTTTTTCCAAACATTTGCAACTTCATTTTTCTCAAAACATTTATAAAGTAAAAAGTATTTCAACAACAACTCTGTTGGCTCATTTCATTGCCCATATCATTTAAAACCTACGCTGATATTTTTTATGTAGATACCTCTATTAGTTTTTGAGATATCATGTTAACGGTGCAGAAATGTTATGAAATTTAAAGTTTTGAGAAAATTGAAGCGAAAGAACAACTCTATTCTAAAAAATATGTGACCCTGGATGATAGGTAAGAAATTCCTTTTCCTAAAAAAAGATAAACTGTTTTCGAAAGAGGACAGCCTAAAAGAAATAAGAATAATTTTTTTTTGCAAATGTAATCGATAATCAGTGTTTTTAAAGTTGTCATATACCTTAAAATAAGTAATATTTGAAAAGAACCTATTTCTCAGCCTAACTCTCTCACATTTTAACTGTTGCTTACACTTGCTTTCCTGAATCTTTTAAATAAACTATCCATAAATATATATGTTTTCCCCCATTTATTTATCTTTGAAATAAAAAAAAATATTTGTGAAAGGTGTTATTTAAAAGCACTTATTTTCGAATAACAATAGTTATTAATTCAAGATACATAGTAGAAATTATTAATAAAATCTGAATTTGAAATATCCATTTATCCATTAGTATAAATTTTACGAAATCTCAAAATAAAATTTTTCTTAGATTTATTAATAAATGACATATTAAAATGAATCATTTCACTAATTATTAATTGCTGAAGATATGGAATTTTTTTTATAATTAAAGTATACATGTACATAATTTCATTATCATGAATAAGCTGTAAAATGGAATAAAATATTTCATTTTTTGAAATACGAATCACACAAAATTTTATATTTCTTTTGCAATGGACATTAAACTGGTTTTTATTCATCTTCATTTCACGAGAATTCTTTTTTTTTAAATTAATGAATCCGAATACTTTGGGTGCCGTTTGGTATTCTTTTTTTTACAGTAAAAGTAAAGGTACTTTTAGGGATGTGTATATGTTTCCCAAAAGAAAATATCAATAAATATAATATTTTTTTTTCATATTCAGTATAAATATTTTTAATGTATAATTTTTAACTTAACTCAAATGCTCTTGTGGTTTCCAGATGTCACTTGTCATTGATAAGCTCACTGATCGCTGTCAGCAATTTTAAGCCTAAATTAGAGTCATTTGCTTTTCAGTAGTGCCAACTAGGGCCAAGAATACGACTCAGCTAATTCATGCAACACATTTGCTTGCACAACCCCTTTTTACAGAGGGGCACATTCCCACTACTCACAGACAAAACACATAGTAACAACCATACCTGAACTGTGACTCGAACCCGGGACGCCCAGATTTCTAGGAAAACATTCTACCACTAAGCCATGACACAGGCAGCTCAAGCACTTATGTGTAAATATACAATCGATAGTTAATTGATTGAGTATTTAAATCAATGTTTAGTTAAGTAATAAATGTTTCAATTTTAGTAATCAATGTTAAGTAAACAATGTTTTAGTTTTAGTAATCA
>JAPMOQ010016056.1:780840-794848 GCA_026543055.1 Argiope trifasciata | reverse complement strand
ATAAAGAGAGAGAGAGAGAGATATGTAATCGATATTAAAATGTCAACTGAAAATGAGTATATTTCTTTAATTGATGGATGTTGTTGGTTAAATCTTCCAACACTTTTGTAACTTATGTGTGAATTCTATAGCATTCATTCTTACTTAAGACTTTGACAGCAAATAAAATCTGCATTGCTTGAAAAATAGTGAATGTTAACATATTGTTAAAGTAAATTCGGGGATGTTTAAATAACGTTAAAAATTGTAGACGTTACTTTTGAAACAACTCAGTCTGAAAACCATTTGTTTACGCTAAACGTCTGCATCATGATTTACAAGATAGAAAAAATTGCTTAGTAATTCCAGCCCATTGATTTTTATTTCCCTTCAACTTTTTTCCAAGGTGCATCAATCATTTTGCATCTGTACTTAAAAAGATCTCCTTTTAATTGGGACTAGAAGGGAAACAATCCACGGTGAGGTCAAGGAGCTTTACAACATTATGTTTAAAAGGTATAAATACATTGCCTTGTAATTTTAAGTAAGACGTAATATTCTCTAGGCGAAGCTTTATTCTTTGTAGAGAAATTTGATAAATATATAGAATCACACCTATAAATATTAAATGTTATTTGCTCTTGAAAGTATATTCAGTTGATTTTCGTCTTGTTCCGTTTTCCCTTAAAATGTTCACTGAAGGGAAACCGTGTCATAATCATGAAACTTTTGGTGATATTTTCTTTGTTATAATGAACAAAGGTAATACAAATGGTAACTAGGATACATATATGGCTGCCTTTTCTCTACATAATCACCAAGCCTTTTGAGTCATTTATCACACCTCTAGATCAATTTGTTTAACTCATCATGGTGACAATCATATCCCTGTATCTCCCAGTTCTCGCACATTTTTAAATTTCCTTGTCTGGTATGAACCTTGTTTTGGGTTATCCTTGTTGCATTTTTTCAATGCTGGGAAAAGGAAATAGTCACCTGGAGCTATGGTAGGGGCTTCAGACATCCCACCTCAACTTTTCCAGCAAACTCTCTGCTCACTTCAAAAGAATGACACCATTCCGTCTCCAGTTGTCTACTCATTGCTTTCTCTCCGCACACTTCAAGATTTTGTCTATGAATATATAATTTGGGACATTCGTTCTTGACCCACAGAAATCGTATCACAACCCCATTATCTGTGTGGGACCACTTTTCTAGACGTCTTGTCATGGCTGTCGCTGTTTCAGGTCTCAGTACCCACACTATCTGCTCAAACGACTAGTCTAAGACAAGTAAAGCAATCTGCCTCCACTCTGGGTAACAATATTCCCAATCACAAGTTCTACTGTCCAAATACTGCTGCTTATAATTTTTTTGATCATCAATCGTATTTATTACCTTCATTTCCGATAGTAAATGGATTTGTTTTTTGTCCGATCTCTTTTCTTATAAATTTACCTTATATTACACTAATGTTATTTTTATGCTCATAACTTTTAGATCATTTTATTTTCAACTTTAAATAATTTTATGTTCTCAATGCAAAAAGCTTTGGTTAATAATTAAGGATTTATTTTCAAAACTATTCACTTTAGTTATAAGATAGATCACATTGCATAGAGAGCGAGACTTCTAATTACCGGGTGGCCAGAAATAAAACACCCCTACTCTGACCTCCCTGGATATCGAACTACTCAGTGTAAAGGCTTGAAAATTTGTGGACATACTATTCAAAAAATGGGAAAACGGATTTCACGAAAAAAAAATTTAGTTCCAGAAATCACCGATAGGTGGCGCTGTACCACTGGACGTATGCTGAAAAGACACAAAAACACGTTTTAAACACATTTTATTTGAAAGTACCAAGCATACATGAAACAAGGACGTTATCGATGCAGGGAATGCTGCTCAATATGGTTCCCTTCCTGAAGATGTAAAATGTGAAGTCTGTGGACAGCTTGTTCAACTGCGGATCGTAACTGGTCATCTGAGATGCTTCTCACATGCAGACTGATACTCTCTTTCAAATCTGCCAAGGTTATCAGACGTTCTCGATAAACAAGGTTTTTTAAGTGTCCCCAAAGCCAAAAATCACACGGATTAAGATCCGGTGAACGAGATGGCCAAGTTGTCGGAAACGCGCGACTGATTATTCTGTCAGTGGTGAAATGTTGGCGAAGAAACTGTTGCACAGGGAGTCCAATGTGTGGAGGTGCTCCATCTTGCATAAAAGTAATGGTGTCAAGGCATTGGCGCTGCTGCAAATGGGGTACAACAAATGTTTCGAGCATCCTTTTGTACCTGTTGGCCGTCACGGTACATGTCTCAAGGCCATTGGAAGTAACCTCTTCGAAAAAGAACGGTCCAAGGATGAATGTGGCTGTGAATCCACACCAGAATGTAACTTTCGGTGAGTGGAGTGGAATCTCTTGGAAGGTACGGGGGTTTGTCGTGTCCCATATGCGACAGTTATGGGTGTTCACTGTTCCACTGAGGTGGAAATGGGCCTCATCGCTCCACAGAATCTGCCACGGCCACGATGCATCCACTTCAACTCTAGCAAGAAATGTCAATGCAAAGGTCAGTCGCATCTCCCTGTCTGTGGCCAGCAATTGTTGATTAGGGCGGATTTTGTACGGGAAACAATGCACCATTTTTCTGAGTACGTTCCACACTGTGCTATAGGGAACACCCAAGTGTCGTGACACTGCACGTGCACTACTGCAGCCTAAAACATTATCCATTGACTGTTCAACAATACCGGTGGCAACATCTTCAACGACATCTGAACGAACCGGTTTGCGTCCTCGACCAGGCTGAACTCCAAGATGTCCAGTTTCCTCGAATCGAGCGATCATTCTCCTGAGAGCTTGTGGAAGCAATGGTCCCTTACGCAAATCCTTAAGTCGGCGAAACTCTCGAAGTGCTGCTGGAGCATTTCCTTTATTCTCGTAAAACAACTTCACAAGCAAAGCGCGTTCTGGCAGCGTGACAGCCATCACTAATAAGAATGACATTCCCCACCTTTTAACTTCTTTTATACCCAGAACATGGCTTCTAACCATGCTTTATGCAAATTTTTCTGGTTACAGTATGAAATTGCAGTTACAACGGGAGTTCTAGCTTCTTTACTATTTTTATTTTCCATAAGGGGCAGAAAAATTAAAAAGGAAGCATGGAAGCATTCCATTCCGCATAAACATTTTAATTTTTATTATTATTTGTGTCTTTTGATCATAGTTCCAGTTGTGCAGCGCCACCTATCGGTGATTTCAGGAACTAATTTTTTTTTCGTGAAATCCGTTTCCCCATATTTTGAATAGTATGTGTACAAAATTTTGAGCCTTTACACTGAGTAGTTCGATATCCATGGAGGTCAGAGTAGGGGTGTTTTATTTCTGGCCACCTTGTATATTTGATAATAAGGAAAAGGTTTTTGGGCGTGTTTCTGTGTGTGACAGCGCCCAAAAAATTATTCTTCCGAAATCTATGGATAATTCTTCATTACATATGACATCTTTATTACAATAATTCTTTATTGCTGAATCCAATTGACACCTTAAAACTACAATTATGTTTTGAGTTATATTTAACCACAGAAATAATTTAAGTAACACCGACGCTAAAAATACTCATATCAGTTAAAATTATCGACTTTCCTCCACTAAATCTTATCTGCCTGCAATAGATTCTTAAATCAAAAAATTTCAACTTAGATGTCTGGAGATAAATAACACAAGCCTTTTCAAAAGTCTTACATCATTTTAATCACTGTAATTTACATTCTTCTTATTTTCTATCTATATCTTTATGCAAGCAATTTATCACAGGAAAAAGTCAATGAATTTTTTTTGAAAAAAAAAGAGAGATTTTAATGTATTTTACTTTTGCTTGAATTTAACTGAAATCTTAATTTTAAATATAAAAGAGTGTTAAACAATTATTAATAATTTGCCTTATACTGAAACCTAATGAACATGGAATATATTTACTTCTTGAACAAAAAAGATAAAAAATTGTGTGAAGTAACAACAATGAAAATAATCCAAGTTTTTTTTAATAATGAAATATATTATAAAATTCACTTCTAATAGTTAATTAAAAAGAATTAAAAGTAGACGGAAGAAATTAAATAGCGAGAGTTTGATATAATTGAAAAAAAAAAAAAACAGTATTTTTAAATTTAAAATGGTAAGAAATTCCTTTTCGCACTACAACGATTTCGGATGTCATCTACAAGAAACTGGACTATCATTTTAAAGTTTTTAATTAATTAAGGGAAACAGTAAGTAAAATATTAAAAACATCGCTTGTAGATGGATATACTTAGACTGCCCATTATACATAGGGTACATGTTGGATAATTGCAAATCAGATAGTCGATGATGTGGACAATTTGATAAATACATACAGACACGCACGCATAAATGAACTTGCAGAGCACACGCAATCGTCTGCTTTCCTTTTTATTATCAGTAAAGATAAACAAATGATGATGATTCAGCAATTAAAAAACTCACATTATGCATCTGGCGCAATTCACCTGCGCTATGCAATTTTCCACTTCTAACACGATCGGAAATTAAATTATCGTTATATTATAATGAACGAAAATTTTATTAAACTTATTTTCATGCTACAACTCAACTCTAAATAAAACCCTATAAACTTTAAAATTGTACACTTCAGCATAAAGTTTTAAATTTCAAATCCCCCCCCCCAAAAAAAATAAGTCAATTTCAAATGAATAAATCAAGAATAAAAAATATGTTATTAATGCATCAATTATTATGTTATGTTATTATGCATCAATTATTAGAATTCTATTCGTCTCCTCGGTGAATATTTAATTAAAATGGAACACATTCAATATTCTTTTTGTGCAAATCCTTTGATATTATTTTTGTAATCGACGATAAATTCGTCGTTGTGAAAATTTATTAGAGCAGGTGATATTTTCATACCGAGCTTTCTAACGTTTCATTAATTTTGCAATTGAAGCTTTCAAGCTTTTAAAAAATGTTTTTGTGCTGCAATTGCTTGAGTTAGTAAAATTCTGAAAATATTTAATTTACACCAATTTAATTCACAAGTGGGTTGTAAATAGATTAAATATTTAGTAATGGTAAATTTCTTTCAGCTGTATTTTCAGTAATTGAATACTCCTTTCAAATAATATAAAAATTCTATGTAGAATTATTTTGCTAATAATTAATTTCGCTTCGTTAATCTTTTGCTAACTTCAGAAAAAAAAAGAATTATTTAATGTATTCAATTTGAGGTGTAGTAATACAAACTGAACAGAAAGTTAATTCATTTTTGCTTTACGATGACTAACTTATGTAAACTCTTTTAACTCTGGATTTTGAAATTTTTGTACATCCAGAATTAAATTTAAGATTCATAGAATATGATGCAGGAATTCAACATAAATAATAAGATTATAGTTTTGCAAACAATAGTGAAATTATATTTTATAAAATTTGTTTTGCTTTAAGTTCATCCCAATTTTTTATTGCTCATAAATTATATTATTTTTAAAAATCTCTAGTTAGAGATTTTAATCTTTGATAAAAATTGAGAACGAAATTAATTATCAAACTTTTAGCTATTTAAAGTGAAATTAGTTAGTGTTCTTAACTAGTTAACTATTAAAAATCAAAAGGCATTTATATATAAATTTGATGTTAAATATTCTGGCTTGTATGGTATTTTGTATAACTTGTAAAAACCAGACAAATATTAACCAATTTATAAACTATTTGCTATTAAATTCTTCTGACGAATATTGGGAGCAATTGCAAATTGAGATGACATTTACTTCATGTATAGAGAAATGCAAATTATGGTAGCGAAACTGAAATTTTATTGCTATTATAATACAGTACACAAAATGTAATTGCTTATTTTTTCGAACTTTATGAATAATTTAGAGCTTTAGAGAAAACATATGAAGAACAAAATCTTTAAAAAAAAACCGTAGCTATTACTAATTCTTGTATTTCCAAAGACAATTATCTGAAGATTAGCTTAGATTATATTTGGCTAAAACTCGTGTTGACTCTGACAAACATTGAGGACCTCGAACATCTCAGGAATTAATTTTGAAGTTTTATTATTTATTTAATTTTGAACCTTAATTACAACCTTGATTTTGAAGTTTTTCTATTCTAGCAATAAGAAATTATATATTCTTAGGAATGCTGTTGAATAGAATGTTTTTATATAAACATATATGTATGGGTATTTTCAAATGTGCCTATATATAAAAATAAAAGAGTTTTTTTTGTTAATTTCCCCCGAGATCGGTTTTGTTATACATTTCATTGCTATAAATAATCTGAAATTTTCTAAAATTATTCTCATGAAATATTTTTCAAGCCTTAATTTTTATAATGAAGTAAAATTAAATTCAAATTTACAGGTTAGTAAAAAACTAAATTTTAGAAATTGATAACGGATTTATAGATTTTTAGAATAATAAATATGTAATAATAACAATATATATTAAATGCAGGTGCTATAGAAAATAAAATGAAATAAAAACAAAATCCACTGTTATTTTGTAAATGAAACAAAGATAATAGAAAAAAAAAACAAGCGAGACATTTACAATATAGTCTATACACTGTCACATTTCTCCATGCAAAAATGAAATGGATTTTATTTTCTGATATTATTACCGCATTGTTAAGTTTCTCATGCCACTATGTGCAATTTCATTTAATTGTTAATTTTGCAACCAACTAACTATTTCGGAAAGAATATTTTTTATGCTTCATTTCAATTCAGTCATTGCCGAACATTGGATAAATAACATCACATTTATAGTGATTATTTTTAAGATTAATCAACGTTGTAATAAACATACCATATTTTGGAACTAATCGTTGGTTCACCTTTAGTATTAGGTTGGTGCGTATGAAATGTCGGATTCTCTTTACATGCGGACGTTTGTCTCCCTGTTTTCGTTATACTTTTGTCTTTGGCATAACCTCATTCATAGTCGTATTGTCCATTGCCAGAGACTCATTTCAGCAAAATAGGTTTTCTCGAAGGTCTTCCCTTTTGTTATTTCTTTTGAGTTTATTGCCGTTATGAATTCTGCCGACATTAGCGTCATTTTCTTATATGAGTACAAACTTGGTAATAGTGCTGCAAAAACTGCACGCAACAAAAACCAAGCGTTTGGGGAGAATACGGTTAACGATCGGAAAGTGCAGCGTTGGTTCGAAAAATTTCGGACTGGCGATTTTTCACTGCAAAATGAGCCGCGCGGAAGACCCGAAACGTCTGTGAAGAATGATGACCTGAAGGCTCTAGTGGAAGCGGATCCAGCCGTATCCACGAGGGAACTTGCTATCAGGATGAAAGTTGACCATACAACGATATTGAGACACCTTTCTGAGATTGGCAAGGTTAAGAAGATGGACAAGTGGGTACCGCACGCACTGACCGAGCGAAATAAGCTGGAACGAACTGAAATATGAAGTTTTGCAGCATCCACCATATTCACCGGATCTCTCGCCGACCGATTTTCATTTTTTCAAGCATTTAGAGCTGTTTTTAAGGGGCAAACACTATGAAAATGAAGACAGTCTAAAAAACTCGATATCAGAGTTTATTAATTCTAAAGACCAAAATTTTTTTAAGACAGGCATCTACGCTTTAAAATCTCGTTGGGAGATGTGTATTGAAGCGAATGGAGCATACTTTGATTGAATAAACAGCTTTTGAAGAAAGATATGCAGTTTTATACAATCACTTAAGAATCTAACATTTCATACGCACCAACCTAATACATAATTAGAATCAGAAGTGAAATTTCAAATAAGTGATTCATCAGCTGCCATATAAAAAATTGTGAAAATTTCGATGACACATTACTTTTCAGAAACTAGGTAATAGAATACAGAAGCAATTTTCAAAAAAAAAATCAAAAATCAATTTTTAAGCCCTGATTTTGGTTACAATTTTTAACCTAAACACGCTACCTTCGATCAGTTACATCTAGTTTCACAATATTTCATTCCTGTAATTCTATTTCTTTTGAAAAAAAGAAATAGGAATCAGTGAAAACATTTTATTACTTCTTAAGACAAAATGAATATATCTCCGCTTCCAGTGTTCTAACAGTACTGTTTCTTTAAATTCTCGAAGAAAGAGAAAAATTGACGACGATAATTGTAGCTTCTTTTGCAAGAAAAATAGTAACATATTTCCCTTAACACAGGGAGATATTTCAGCACTTATTTAGAGTAGTGTTATTTTTGCTTTACAAAAGAAACTGAAGACTTAACATTATGGAAAAAAATATATTTTAAAGAACAACTATCTTAATTTCAAAGGAATATCGAATTGTCTTTGATGATGACAAGAGCCTTAAGAAAGCAGTGAAAAATATCGTTAAAAAATTGAAAAAAAAAAGCTTTTTAAAAATATTTTACAGAGGGAAAGGTATTGAAATGGAGCTAATCTGGAATAAAATAAAAACAAATTTACATTAAGTAGAAAAATTCGAATAATCACATGAATTTTGTTATACTTCTGGAAAGAAATCACCGAATGTTCTTGAACACATGAATTAGAGTACCAACAGAGGCTTAATAAAGATTTACGTATATCTAAGAAAATTATTTTTTTACAAATTTCTTAAATCGACTTCAATGTTGCCAAATTTGTCATCCCGAAAGCCGTTTATTACAGATCTGACACTCATTCAGCTAAATTTCAGGCCCTCTTCATAACAAGAAAGTTTACAAAGTAAACAATATAGCAGAATCGTAGCAACATTTATCTAACGCTGTCTTTAGCACCTAATTAGATTATCAATAATAATATTTTTTGTTTAATTTAAATAACATATTATAGACCTAATGTAATATTTATAAATATTAAAAAAACATGAGAAGAATATGATTACAATCAGAAAGTAATACGTCTTAACAAACATAAGTTCAGAGACAAATATACAGTTTAACAAAGATATATTCTATGAATTAAAAAAAGGTCTAAGAAGTGAAGAGCTTTGTACTTTTCGAGTGCAATTTAATTTTTTGTGCGTTTAATATACTTTCTCTTTACTTACTTTGAATGAGAAAAAATAAGTTAAAAAAAAAAGAATTATTATACTCACTAAAATTCCTTCTTTACTCCTACAGATATTTGAGATCGCGACTTCAGTCAAAATTCATGCGATCTTTCAGTTAAATAAACAAAAAAAAGTTATAATTACTTCAAGGATTGGATGGAAAAACTCTAGATCGTCTCTTCCTTCTATGCATTGTTTCTTTTTGCATTTTTTCAAAATGTGACGGCAAATATTTGATTATCCTGTCCAAGTTTTCACTGAAATGGCACTCTTTTCAATTTTCCAATTTCGTAGAAGAATGGAACAAATCTGTTCCTTTAACCTGGTACTTTCTTTTTTATTTTTATTCTGTAAGCAAGATTTCAGCGATTCAATAACTTCTTTTCAAATATTGAGTAGAGGGGAATTTCAATATTTGAAATGTAAGAGGAGATAATATTTATTTTTGATAAAATAAATTTTTGAGCTTTTTAGAATGAAACTTTTTTATGGACGACATGTTTTCGATTTTCCTTACTTATGCCATTGAATCACGTTCACTTAAAATTTGGATTAAAAAATTGGATGCGGGATTGAATTTAAGTTCACGTTTCGTGATGGTAGACTGTGTTATGTTTTATGATGAATATTATTTTAAATCGCAAGTTTGAAAAATTATAACTTTAAATAAAAATATATGAAATGATGCAGACTTTTGTCATGAAATATATGAATCTGGATGTAAATAATAAATTCGGATTAAAAATAAATGCATGAATAAATGCCAGAATTATCATATATCTAGTGAGTTTAAAATCATGGCACTCATTTTCAGCTTTATTACCGGTTACTATAACTAACAGTTATTGTACAGGTATATATGACCGGATGCGCAAACTTTAAAAGAATTAAAATATTAACGAAATCATAAAAATCTCATTCACCTTCCAGCGTGTGCGCATATATGAAAGATACGCTAGAGATGAATTTCGTTTCTGACCTGGTGACTTTATCCTGTCCTCAGCTATTTGTCCCCCTCCCTTTGACCTATTTTCAATTGTGTAGCAAGTTTGTGGTGTTAATAGGTATCAGCTGATCAGATATTTGCACCTTAGAGATATGCTCGACCGTTCATGCAAGTTTTTGTCACATCTGGTTTTGTAAGATTTTACAAATAAATCCGTTTTGTTTTAGACTGGCGACAGCTGGAAAATGCTCTTACGAAGAAAAATGTAAAAAAAAACCACCCACATTTCTAAAGATTGAGCTAAAATTATAGGTGCTAAAGAGAAAAGCCGTATTAGGTATTGAAGAAGTGGAAGATACGACGTCAGTGAAAAAACCCTGCCAAAAAGAAAAGTGGACGAGAATCACGGGGTTGATTTGTGAGATTTGTCAGAAATTTATATGTTTGGATCACACTAAACACATTTCCTGAAATTGCAACGCTGCAATGAAATAACAATGACACTATTTTCTTCCTTTTCATTTCTAATTTTCGATTACTTCTTCCTTTTTATACATAAATTCTGTAATTTTGCACTTCTATTTTTTATATGCAAATTGTTCTGTCAAAATATCGACAATTTCATTTATATTATTTTTATATCAATTCAGTTAACATATGATCATTTTGTATTGTTATTGCAATCTATGTTTATATTGTTTTTGCTTCTTTTTAAATAAAAATATTTAAAGTAATTGTTAATCTTAAGCTATTTACAATATAATTTTAGTAGGTATGCTTTTGAAAATTTACATTTTATTATAGCGTATATGGGAGATACGCCCGACCTTTCATGTTGGTATGATGGCTGCGCCCGCTTAAAGTTTAATATGAGACTCAACAGCACAGAATTTGTTAAAACTGTTACTAGATTCTACTTTTGGGGTGCACTTTAATGTGTGTGGTAAACCTGCCAGATGACCACTGCGATCATCAGATTTATTTATTAAGTTTTGATTTTCTCCTATGGTAGCAATAGAAAGTCCTCATTTACGAAGATGCAGTTAACTGCACTGAAGAACTCACTGTTCTTCTATCCTGTACTACTGTACTACCTTGCACTACTGTCAGTGGTCGCAATATAGACAATTTTTTGGGGGAATATTACTGTAGAAAATCATCTGCCGACGAAGGTGTAAATTAACAATGGTTATCTTTTCATGTGTTATTTTTGTGTTTGTGCCACAACGCGTCACTTCCAATCATATTCCTGTGCAATAATAGTTTGTAATATTGAGCTCTACCAACTATCTATGTTTGTCCAATGACAATTGAATAAAAAAAACGTATGTAATTAATTTATATATATATATATATATATATATATATATATATATATGTGTGTGTGTGTGTGTATGCATATATATGCATGACAATTTAGATACGCATTCCGAGATACTATCTAATTTGTCGAAACAGAAAAAAATGGTTAGAGTTCAAAGCAGGTAACTGGTTAAAGTTCGTTTGAAATTTCTAATTAATCTGCAATTTCATTGTTTTTTATTTAAGAAAAGAATATGGAACGAGGATTTGATCTTGAAATTTGAAGACACTGACTGGTATTATTGTATGTACGTGGTTTTAGTATTCGGGGATTTTATTCTGTAGGGTTTAGTATTTGCAACACAAAATCGGTTGATTTTATATTGCACCACCTATTTATTCATGGAGAAAGTGACTTAGAGTCAAGTTATTTTTCATCTGTTTTGTGTGTGTTGTACAGAGTAATTGTTTAAGATGCCAAAATAATAGCCCCATGCTGATAAGAACTTGAAAGGAATGTTAGGGCTCTTCTCAAATCACCAGTGGGAAAGGTTAACGAAGACAGAACATAATAAATGATAAATACTTGAATTCGTAAACAAATACGTCCAAACGATACCACGATTGTCTATTATTAGGGGTAATAAATGGACTTTATCACCTCTTTTTTTATGGTCCACTAGGAAAAGAAACAGCGTTCCTGGATAAAAATATAACATATTTTCTTTTTTTAACGAAATAAGCTCATTCACATAGATTAAAAGTAAAACCCGATGTTTCCAGTTAGAGATATATTTTTTGTCATAGTTAATGTCTTTCAAAAAGTTAAGAAATCTTTTTTCATCCGTTAAATTTTTCTCATAAAAGAAGGGATTGTGTCTTCTCTGTTTCGTTACAAATGTCAATAAAAAAAGAATATGGAAGATAAATATTTAAGTATTCATCTTTGAGTATTGCAGTTTGAAAATACCAATCGGTCATTTTGTTTCCAGTGGTTTTAGCATTCTTCTTTTCAATCATTGGACTTAATGGGCCTGAGTAAGATCTGCTGTATCAGTCTTGTTCTCTTGTCCTCTTACTTGGAGAATGCGATTTAAAGTCGAGTGATTTTCCTATTTTCTCGAATAACTGTTAGGAATGTCAAAGTTATAGTTCCAGACTAATAAAGAGTTTCAAAGAAATATTAGAGTAAATATCAAATGAAAGAGCAATGACAACGGTTGTCAAAATTGTTACAAGATATATACAACATAAATCTGAAAAATTCTTCAATGATCACAGCTTATGAACTTTAAAATGTTAAAAGTACTTCCTAGTTTAAGCCGGAAAGAATATCAAACTGGCTTTTCACCTTTTTTTTAATTTCTGGAAGAATATGAAGTTTAATGATTCCCAATTTATGATCTTAAAAATATCCAAAAGAAACTTCGATTGTATTTAATTAATTAATTATATACAATTGGTAAAATTAAATTTTTTTATTTCCCTTCTTTCTTTTGGTTAATTAAAAAAAGAAACAGCATTTTAAAATAAAATGCTGATATATTTAATTTTTAGTAAAGTATGTTCAGTCAAAGAAACAATGCTTTCCATTTTGAAAAATGAAATCTCTGAGTTAACATCTTTTAAGGAGTTAAAATCTTTTATCTCTGTTAAATTTCTCTTGAAGGAACGAGATTTCTGGTACAATTTCATTAATGCTGTTAATTCGCTTTCTCTTTTTCTAGGTTGGTTACCAGAAACGGCTCCGCAGGTTTTTTTATTCAACTTAGGAAATGTAGCAAACTACATTACTGCGATATAGTTCATTTCTTTGAAATGAGTTCGTAATTCTTAAATTTAAATTAATCGAACACTTGGGGGAAAGAACTGGCACATAAGTAGTAATAATGTGGCTTTGAATCTATATAAGTACAATATTTAAAAAATACCTTTAAATATAAATAAATACTTAAGTCATTACATAACTTTTTAAAATATTTTCATTTAACTAAAGTTGGTATAATCTCTATCTGCGGTATTAAGAAACAGGAATCAAGTATTTTAAATCTAACTATTTCTTGTTTTATAGGCACCGATTGAAAGTGAATCATATAGTTACCAAATATTAAAAGGGGAAAAAAGAATGGTAATTTTATTGGCTGATATGAGAGTTGCAGTTTTTAAAAAATTTGATTAACTTTTTGCTGTCTTTTGTCTACTTTCGACTACCAAGACATTTTTTACTCATTCGGTTGTATATCTCTTCTTCGCCACCACAACAAAGAAACATACAAATCTTATATTTTTTGACGTTTCTTAATCTCCATTTTTGGTACAATCACGGCTTACAATTTCTATAAAAAACAGAAATGGCTTAAGACCTTATTCAAGAGGCAATACAGTACTGTTACCACTTCGTGATAACGAATCATATTGCTAATAGAGCGGCCTCTGTCTCTTCATTTAAGTGGCTATAGCGATTCAATTGAATCTGAAACGTAAAGAAGTCTCTGGCGACACACAGTTTGCTACTAATTCATTTTAGTGTGATTTGACATTCACAGTTTTTATGATATTTCCAAAATAATTTTCAGAAAAGGCAAAAGGAAATTTACTGAAAGAGGTATATATATATATATATATACACCGGGTAATAATCTGATATATATATATATATATATATATATATATATATATATTTTTTGTAT
>JAPMOQ010016056.1:761655-780740 GCA_026543055.1 Argiope trifasciata | reverse complement strand
TTAACTTCTATTAAGTAACAGTTAAAAAAAAGTTTAGTATATTTTCATATATATAAATTTTGCATAATACGTATCATTGCTCTTCAGCGGAAATTAAATCCTACCAGTACGACATCTTCAAATTTAATGTGATAGCAAAGGGTTGGTTTGATTTATGTTTAACTTTTTGAAAATATACTAAACTTTTTTTTAACTGTTACTTAATAGAAGTTAACATTGGCACAGAATTTTTATTTTAGAAGCTCAACTGAAGTGACAGGACGTCATCGGTGATATCGGTCGTTTCATGTTATTTTGAGTCATTAGTTGACGTCATACTTATTTTTGAACATGTTACTTTATACTTCATGTATATCACATAACATCTCATTTCTTCCTTGTTGATATTATTAATAATCCAGATATAAAAAAAAATATTGATGTTCAAACAACAGGCTGTATTTCAGTAAAAAAAACTTATTGAATCTATCGTTTAAATATGTGCTTAATGTAAGAGTTTTGAACATTTAATTGTAAATAAAGGAATTTATATCAAGCATCAATTATTTTTTTCTAAAAAACAGTACATTAAGTGTAATAATTTCTAATTATGAATTAAAAATTAAATTTATGTTATTAGAAAAAAATTTAATACGGCTCCATACATTAACATTTATATAATTTTGATAAAATTACATTATTTATACGTAGCAACACTGCAAAACAATCTATAAAAAAATTAAATAAATGATCAGAATAAAATGCCTCTGGCATAAGGCAAACTTTATTTGTTTTCCCGATAAGCAATGCACGATCTTGAATTATTTATTTCCTGTGCCAAGTCCTGATTCTACAGACGATATTTTTTTGAATGAATTTCATGGGATATCATTCCAGATATAAATTTGATAAAAATCAAATAAATCTTATTCATAAAAAAAGCGAATATGCAAGAAATTTACTGCAACTCCATTCGAAGTGAAATTGTAATAAAATTACTCTTCAGAAACAAAATGGTTTCAATATCCTAAAGCGAATTCGGATTTGAGAAATAAATTTATTCATTTAATTAGATTAGTTGCGGTGTGCAATTCAAAACTTTTTCAATTTGTACTAGAATATTTTTGAAATGATTCGGATACATGATTTCAATTTTCGTTACAAAGAAAATTTATTTAGAGTATTAGAAAAGAAATAAATCTATGATTTAATGATACTTTTTGATGAAAGTATCAAAAAATCGCTATTATTGTTAAAGAATGAAACATATATATATGTTTTTTGTTTCGAATAATTTGTTTTGCAAAATGCAGTAAATGAATTTTGAAAAAGGATTTATTTATTCATAAATTGAAAAAAAATTCCATCAAATATAACATTTCTATATGTAAATTTAACACATTTTTAAATCTCAAAATCATGGTAATAAACATGTTATTCTTTTATCTTTCATATGTTAAATTTAGCAGCATTCCATTTGAATTGATATTTATAAAATATATATAATATAAAATAATATAATTGATATATTTGTATAAATTAATACATAAAATATAAAAATAATGTATTTAGCACTAATCCATTTGAAATGATACATAAATATATTTATCTAACCTTCTTAAAACATTTATGTGATTGATGATAAAGATAATATAAAATATAGGAATAATATATTTAGCAGTATTTAATTTGAAATCCATATAAAAATTTGGGGAATAGATAAAATGAACAACAATTATTTGTTTAAATAAAATATTTCTTTTCATTTCTTTGATTTAAAAGTAATTAATGAATAATTTTTTAGTTATGATTATAACAATTAAATTAAAATTATTATAAATATTTGAATCCTTTAATACTCCAGAAATAGAAGAAACTTGAAAGCAAACTAAATAATATTTTAAAAATAATTTAATTAATTATCTATGCTTACTCATTAGTTAACGATTCATTATTTTTATAAAGTAACTTCTTTTTTACATTTGCACTTCTATAAAATAAATTCAATTCCAAACATTAAAATTAAAAGTCAAATAACGAAATTCCATAAGATTGCATAAGTTAAAAAAGATATTCCTTTATTTTTAAAAGAGGCAGTTTTTAATATTTCTCGCTCAAGTATTTATTGTTTTTTAATCAGCAAAAATAGGAAAGCACCAGCTCATGAATTTTCTTTGAGGTTATTTTCTATATTTTAGAAATGAACAGAATTAATTAAAAATACATGAAAATTCATCAAAAGAGGCTAATTCCTTTGAAATTGAACAAAAAGAGATGTAAGCGATTTCATAAATGAATACAATTATATAATAGGTTTTGAAAAGCTAAGTTATTATTTTACCTTAAAGTTTTCAATAAGTTGTTGAAATAATAATGTCAAATAAACCAATGAAACATAAAACTCGAAAAACAAATAATAACGAAATCTAGAGAGTTGAAAGTATTTTTTAATTCGGCAATTTTTTATTCATTAAATTAATTCTATGAAATTATGGTGAATGCATATTGAATAGTGATTTACAGAATAAGATGATACAACAAATACTGATATGAAAGTTTAATAATGTTCTGTCAATGGAATAAATGAAATCAAAAATATATGACACTTTTCATTGAGCTAATCAATAGGATTTTTTTCATTTCTACAATATTTTGGCTTTTTATTTAATGATGAATTTTGTCCAGAATTATTAATAAATGGGGACATTGTTATTAAATCAATCTTCCATTTAAAATGATTCAATAAAAAATTAAAATATGAAAATAGTAACATAATACACTGGTATTGAAAGCTGAAGCGAATGTCGAATTTCAAAATCCTAATGCATGCGGAATTCAAATCAATTACAAAATTCAAATGTTATACAATTAAACACGTCAACATGTACGGCTTGGAAAACAATTAAATATCTGCTGTTACTACGTTGATGATTTGTATGATTTGTTTTTGAAAAAAAAAATACTACGATTTATTTTTCTTTACTTTCATGGACTCTGAAAGAACTTTATATGTATATAATTGATATTAAAATGTTAACTGAAAATACATATAATTCTTTCATTTATGGATTTTGTTGGTTAACGCTTCCAAGACTTTTAAAATTTATGTGTGGATTCTATAGCATTCATATTTATTGACTTAAGATTTTGATAACAAATGAAATCTGCATTGCTTAAGAACAGTGAGTGTTTACCCATTGTTAAAGTAAATTCGGGGACCTTTAAATAATGTTTAAATTGTAAAGACTGCTTTTTAAACAATTCAGTCTGAAAGCCATTTGTTTACGCTAAACGTCTGAATGGTGATTTACATGATAGAAAAATTTACTTAGAAATTCCGGGCCTATTGATTTTTATTCCCTTTCAACTTTTGTTAAGGTCCATCAATCACTTTGCATCTGTACTTTTAGAAAGACCTCTTTTAATTGAAACTAGACACACACAAATCTAAAGAGATGTCAGGGACCTTTTTAACATTATGTTGAAAATGTATAAATGGGATGCCTTTCAACTTAATTAGGCTTGTAATTTTCTCTTAACAAAATTTCATTCTTTGAAAAGAAATTTGATATATAGAATCACTTCTATAAATATTAAATTAAATTTTTTATTGTACGTATATTAAGTTGATTTTCATCTTCCTCAGTTTTCCTCAACATTTTCACTCAAGGAAAACCGTGTAATAATCATGAATCTCTTGGTGATATTTTCGTTGTTGTAATGAAACAGTAATTTATATAAGAGGTGATACAAAATTGCAAAGCTATGGAAAAAGGATTTATTAACAATAGACACAAGATAAAAATGGTAACTAAGTGACATACATGGCTGTCACTTCAATATATAATTATGAAACCTTTGAGGCATTTATCACATTGTCGAACCAATTTGTTTAATAAGTCATGGTAATAGTCAGATCCGTGACTATTGACCATGTTCTCGGCTCATTTTTTAACTTTACTCTCTGAAATCCTGGATACCTTTCGTATCCAGGATTTCTTCAATATCGAGAAATGGAAATAGTCACTGGGACCTAAATCGAGGCGGTATGTGGGGTGGTTCCAGGCATCGACCACCAGAACTTTTGAAGCAATCTCTCTTCCCGCTTCAAAAGAATGACACCATTTCGCCACCTGTTGTCTACTCATTGCTTCGTCCCCTTACTATTCAACGTTTTGTTGTGAATATCCAATGGGGACATTCCTTATTGGCCCATAGTAATCGTATCACTTTCCCGGTATCTGTGTGAGGTCACTTTTCTAGACGTTTTGTCATGACTGTCGCTGTTTAAGGTCTCAATACTAACAATATCTGCTCGAACGACGAGTTCTAAAACAAGAAGTTCTATGTCTCCACACTGGGTAACAAAGCTCCTATGTGCAGTTCCTACTTTCCAAATACTGCTGCTTATAATTATTTTTGTATCCCTACTCGTATTTATTCACTTCATTTCCGATAGTAAACAGATTTGTTTTTGTTTATTAATTTTCTTATAAATTTACCTTATATTACTATAATGTTATTTCCATACTTATAACTTTTAGATCATTCTATTTCCAACTCTAAAGAATTTTATGTTCTCAGTGCTAAAAATCTTGGTTAATAATTAATATTTTTTTTCAAAACTCTTCATTTTACTTATAAGATAGATCATAATGAATATAGAGCAAGACTTCAAATATATTTAACTATAACGAAATTTTTCTGAGCTTGTTTGTGAGCAACAGCTCCGAAAAAATTATTCCTCTGAAATATATGGAAAATTCTTCATTACATATGACATCTTTATTACAATAATTCTTCATTACTGAATCCCTTTCACACCTTAACACTACAATTATTTTTTGGATTACATTTAACCACAGATATAAATAATATTGACGCTAAAATTAATGACATCATTTAATATTATCGATTTTCCTCCACTAAATCTTATCTGCCTGCAATAGATTCTTAAATAATAAAAATTCAACTTAGATGTCTGTAGACATATAACACAAATCTTTTCAAAAGTCTTACACCATTTTAATCAATGTAATTTACATTCTCCTTATTCTCTGTATATACAAACATTTTTATTAGAGGAAAAAGCAGTGATTTTGTTAAAAAGGGGAAATTTTAAAGTATTTCGCTATTGCTTCATTTGAACTAAAATCATAATTTTAAATGTAAAAAAGTGCTAAAAATTATTAAAAATTTCCCTTGTACTGAAACCTACAGAACATAGGACATTCACTTCTTGAACACAGTACACAATCGTGACGTAACAATAATGCAAATGATCTGAATTTTACTTCAATAACGAAATCTATACTTATAATAAAGCTCAATGTGTGTATGTGTGTGTGTGTGTGTGTGTGTCTGTGTGTGTGTTGGCGCTCTACAGGCCAGACCGTTGGACCTACAGTTACCAAATTTGGTACATGTATACCTTGGAGGTCGGGAATGTGCACCTCGGAGCCCTTATTTTGAATTTTTAATTAGAATTTGAATTAATTAGAATTTAAGCGAAAATTCGACGTTTTTCCGCTATAACTTCCGAAATTATTATCGGACAAACATGATTTTAACATCAATTTAAAGATAAAAAAATTAGCTTTCTAATAGTATCAGAGTTTTAATGTATAACTCAAGTTTCTATTTTTAACGAATTTTTAAAAAAATATTTTAACCATGTTTTTTTTTAGCACGTGACTGGATAAAATAAAACAATGCCGGAAGTTCAAATGAAAAAACAACTATCATCGTATATCAAATCTTAAGAAATACAACTTTCAGCACGTGACTGGATAAAATAATATAAATATAAAATGTGATATCTTCTATAAAAATAAATGCAAGGCAAAGGATTCTAAGAAATCATTTGCAATATTTATATCATTAATTCCATAAATTATCTTTAATTACGATAAACCTGATTGAATTTAGACAGGATATGCATTGAAATCCCGACTTAATGGCATATTTCTATAATCGTTTGCAATATCTGTATCATTAATTCAATACTTTTTTTTTCCCTTTTTCGCTTTCTTTAAAAAATATATTTAACATTTTGGCAATATCACTGAAAAAAACATTTTTAATATTTTGGAAGCATAATTGATAAATTATTAGAGCATTCAACTCAAAAAGTTTTTCCGAATAAAGTTAACCACTCTTTAACTACTAATAACTGAATCTTTTAACTTAAACTATTTCTTAAATTTTGGCTAAAAAATATATGATTTAATTGGAAATTTTAGAACGCATTACTCATGGCGAACCAGCTGGTCGCCAAAGGCGTCTAGTATAAAATAAAATTTGCCTACAATAGTTTATTAAAATGAAGTAAAATTAGACAGAAGAAATTAAAAGTTTAAATTTTTTTTTATTGTAAGTTTTTCTTTACATTTAAAATGGTTAGAAAGCCATTTTTGCACTGCACAATTTTCCGATGTCATCAACAAGAAATGAAGCATTTTTAGTTAATTAAGAAAAGTTTAAGTAAAATGTAAAGAAATATTGCTTGCAGATGCATATACATAGACTGCAAAAATTACATAATTTCCAAGTTTGATCATTGTATGTCAGATAGTCGCCCATGTAGGCTATTTGATCAAAACATAATGCTTGCTTGCATGAAGAATCAAGCAGAACCCACGCACACGAATGCTTTACTTTTTATTATTAGTAAAGATAATAAAATAATGATGATTCTTCTTGAAAAGAAAATCACATTATGCGCAACTAATTAACATCTGGTGCAGCTAACCAACATTACGCTGTTCTTAACTTGCGACTCGACTAGAAACTAATACATCATCATATTATAATGAACGAAAAGGTTATTAAACTTCTTTTGAAATTGCCACTTTTATCGTTAAATAAAACAGTCTAAATGATAAATTGCACATTTCAGCTTAAAAGTTTAAATTTCAAATTCCAAAGAAAAACTTCAATATGAATAGATTAAGAATAAAAAAATATGTTATTAGCATCAATTATTAGAATTCTATTCGTCTCCTCGGTGAATATTTAATAAAAATGGAACACATTCAATATTCTTTTTGTGCAAATCCTTTGATATTATTTTTGTAATCGACGATAAATTCGTCGTTGTGAAAATTTATTAGAGCAGGTGATATTTTCATACCGAGCTTTCTAACGTTTCATTAATTTTGCAATTGAAGCTTTCAAGCTTTTAAAAAATGTTTTTGTGCTGCAATTGCTTGAGTTAGCAAAATTCTGAAAAGATTTAATTTACACCCATTTAATTCACAAGTGGGTTGTAAATAGATTAAATATTTAGTAATGGTAAATTTATTTTGGTTGTATTTTCAGTAATTGAATACTCCTTTCAAGTAATTTAAAAGCTTCTATGTAGAATTATTTTGCTAAACATTAATTTCGCTTCGGATAATCTTTTGCTAATTTCAGAAGAAAAAAAAAGAATTATTTAATGAATTCAATTTGAGATGTAATAATACCCACTGGACAGAAATTTAGCTCATTTTCGTTTTATGATGACTAAATGATATATACTTTTTTGAACTCTAGATTTTGAAATTTTTGTACATCAAATATGATTCATAAAATGTGGTGTATGTACTCAACAAATAATAAGATTATAATTTTGCAAATGATAGTTAAATTATATTTTATTAAAATTGTTTTACTTTAAGTCCATCCCAATTTTTTATTGCTCAAAAATTGTAGAACTTTAAAAAAAAACTCTAGATAGGGATTTTAATCTTAGATAAAAAGTGAGAACGAAATTTAACTATCAGAATTTTAGCTATTTAAAGTAAAATTAATTAGTGCATCTTAACGATTCAACTATTAAAAATCAAGAGGTATCTATATGTAAATTTGATGTTAAATATTCTGGCTTGTATGGCATTTTGTGCGACTTGTAAAAACCAGACTAATGTTAAAAAAATTATAGACCTTATACTATTAAAATCTTCTAACTAATATTGAAGGAAATTGAAAATAGAGATGTCATTTACATTTTGTATGGTTAAATGTAAATTATGGCAGTGAAACTCAAATTTTTTCCCTGATATAATAGAATACACAAAATGCAATAAAGAATTGCATATTTTTCCGAATTTTATGAATAATTTAGTGATTTAGTGAAAATATATGAGGAAAACATACAAATTTTAAAAAACCTTGGCCATTATTAATTCCTGTATTTCAGAAAAAAAATTATCTGAAATTCAGCTTTGATTATATTTGGCTAAGACTTTTGTGTACTCTGATAAACAATAGGAACCTCGAACATCCCAGAGATGAATTTTGAAGTGCATTTCTTATTCTAACAATAAGAAATTAAATATTCTTAGGAACGTAGTTAAATATAATGTTTCATATAAATATATATGTATGGGTATAAATTTGAACTTGAATAAATATCAGATATAGAATCATAAAATTCAAGTTCTATTTATATGTAGAAATATATTACTAAATGACTCGAAAAACAGACCTACCGGATTACTCAAATATTTCTTAAGGGTCCTTGGGAAATATTGGATGAGAGTAATACTTGGAGATGGATCTTATTATAAGAATCACACACTAAATTATAACAAATAAATTTAATGAGTTTGACAAACTATTGGGCCGTTTTACATCGAGTAAAAGTTATTTTCACATGATTGAATACAAGAGTTCTGCCGACGAGAAGCAGGTAGTTTCTTATTGGCTGAGTTTAGTGATGATGCGACTCTCGCCAGTAGGACGCTTGAGACACCACAGATATTATTTTAAGATGTATTGTAGCAAAAGTTAATGAGCTGAAGTCTGCAATATCTTATATTTTGTTTCTATAACTGATCATCTTCTCGAGAATCAATGAGAGTTATTGAAAATATATGCTTTAAGATTGTTCTATATTTTAGACTAGGCAATATGTATTTTTCCCCTTTTTAGATTATTATTTGTTCCTATCTGTTTTCCATGATTACTTTTAATTTGAATTTTTGTGAAGTTTTCTAGATCATGGGAATCCTGCTCCTATGTATTCACATCCTATTAAGTGTCCTATGAATTTACATCTGAAACAATGAAAAATTCATTTTTATGATTTTCTCTGAATCAATACGCATGAGTATTTTACAAACATTTGATTTAATTAATCAATGAGAATTGTAATCTAAGATATTGTTAATATGATAGATTAAACCCTTCAGAAGCTTATTATTCTTAAGTGTAAGATAAAAAACATTTTCCACATCAATTTCTAGTCAACATATTTAAACAAACTGCTTTTAATTCCAGCAGCACTCATCATTATGCTTCCCTTCACTATCGTTGCATAACTTTGATGCAGGTCGTAAATGAAGAATAATGTTTCCTTCGTTCAACAAAATGTGCGGAATGCCACCCTTAATAGGAGCTTCAAAACAACAAAGCTTCTTTTTCTTCAAGATATTTTCTTATTTCATTAACATTTACTATGCTTTGCTTTTTGTCAGCAAAAACATCAAAATCCTTACTGAGACTTAGGAGAAAAAGGTTTTTTAATATAACAAAATACAGGGTTTTATATTAAAATTGTTGCTTAATTGTAAACTAAAGTTTCTATAAATCAACATGAAAAATCAGTTAAATCTACAATTATAATTTCTCTCTCTCTTTTATTCAAGCGCATGATCGAATACAACATTATATTTTGAATAATAAATTTTTCAGCATTATCTTTTGAATTATAAATTTTTCGACATTATCTTTTAAATTATGAATTTTTCGACATTATCTTTTGAATTATGAATTTTTCAACATTATCTTTTGAATAATGAATTTTTCGACATGATATTTTGAATTATGAATTTTTCGACACTATCTTTGTTCCCATTTTTCATATTTAACTTTCACCCTGGGATATGTAATAAAAATCTTTTAAACATAAAATCAATCATAAATTTAAAATAGGGTAGGGCTTATTAATAACAAGGTGCAGTTCTTTAATGAGTAATTAATCAACTGAAATGATATATTGAATTGTTAGAATCTTATGTTCTAAGTTCAACATGAGTTGATAATTAGTAAAGATTTATTTGATAGCACTTATTATGGAAATAACTTCCAAGTCATGATGGACTGGTTATAATGATTCGGCTTCGAGGTATATGAACTTGGTCTTAATTTGAAAAAGTTACTCTCATTCTAGCTTGGTATGATGAAGTGGCATTAGACCCATCACCATAATCTCTGTACGGTGAAGTATCCTGTTAATGAACATTTTATGATTCCAATAACCTTCCAGCGGGCGCTACCGTCATACGAACATGAAAGGTCGTGCGTATTTTTCACATACGCTATGGTAAAATGTAAATTTTCAAAGGAGTAACTATAAAAGTTATCTGTATATAGCTTATGATGAGTAACTACAATTACTTTAAACATTTTTTTACTTAAAAAGCAGCAGAAAAAATATAAACATAGATTGCAATAACAATATAAAATGACCACAGGTTAACTGAATTGAAGTAAAAATAATATAAATGGAATTGTCGATATTTTGACAGAACAATTTGCATATAAAATATAGAAGCACAAAAAAATAATGCAGAATTTATGTATAAAATGGAAAATGTAATACAAAGCTAGATATGAAAAGAAAGAAAATAGTTTCATTGATATTTCATTGCAGCGTTGCAATTTGAGAAAATATGTTTAGTGTGCTCAGTCATATAAATTTCTAGCAAATCTCGCAACTGAATCTCGTGACTCTAGTTCGCTTTTCTTTTTGGAAAAGTTTGCATTTTTTCCCCAGACATCACATCTTCCCCTTCTTCAATACCTTGTTCGGCTTTTCTCTTTAGCACCTTTAATTTAAGCTCTCTTTGTAGAGACGTGGGTGCTTTTTTCAATATTTTCTTTCGTAAGTGCATTTGCCAGCTGTCGCCAGTCTAAAAAAAACAGAATTATTTGTAAAATCATCCAAAATGAGATGTAACAAAAACTTAGATGAGAGGCCGCGCGTATCTCTAAAATGCAAATATCTGATCGGCAGACACCTATTAACACCACAAACGACGACAGCTGAAAGTAGGTCAAATGGAAGGGAACAGGTAGCCAAAGACAGGTTTTCCCTGCGCTACCAGATCTAAAGGTATAAGACGAAATTCATCTCTAGTGTATCTCTCACATACACGTGACATCTGAGAGGTTAATGCGCTGATTCCTTTTAAGTTTGCGTATCCGGTCATATATACCTATGCAATAACTGTTTGTTATAGTAACCTGTAATGAGTGCAATGATTTTAGACTCACCATGTGTATGATAATTCTGGTATTTATTAATGCTTTTATTTTTTATTCGTATTTATTATATACATCCAGATTCAAATATTTTATAACAATATTCAGCATCATTTTATATATTTTTATTTAAAGTTATTAAATTTTCAAACTTTTATATACTATTCATCATGAAAAAAAAACACAGTCTACTATCATGAAACGTGAGCTTAAATTCAGTCCTGCATCCAATTTTTTAATTCCAATTTTAAGTGAACGTGATTCAATAGCATAGGAATGAAAATACGAAACCATGTAGGTCATAAAAGTTTTTTATTCTGAAAAGCTGAAGATTCCATTTTATCAAAAACAAATATAGACTCCTCTTACATTTCAAATATTTTCCTCTACTCAATATTTGAAAAGAAGTTACTGAATTGCTGAAATCTTGCTTACAGAATGAAAATAAAAAAGAAAGTACCGGGTTAAAGGAACAGATTTGTTCCATTCTTCTAAGAAATTGGAAAATTGAAAAGGGTACCGTTTCAGCAAAAACTTGGACAGGATAATCAAATATTTGAAGTCACATTTTGAAAAAATACAAAAAGGAACAATGCTGAGATGAAGAGACGATGGAGAGTTTTTCCATCCAAACCTTGAAGTAATTATAGCTTTTTTTGTTTATCTAACTGAAAGATCCTATAAATTTTAACTGAAGTCGCGATCTCAAATATTTGTAGGAGTAAAGAGGGACTTTTAGTGAGTTTGAATTACAAGACTAGGAAAATAATTCCTTTTTTTTTAAACTTTTTTTCCTTATTCGAAGTAAGTAAATAGGAAATATATTAACCAAAGAAATCATACTGTCAGAAGACTGGAAGCGGAGATATTGTCCTTTTTTCTTAAGGTATAATAAAATGTCTTCACTGATCGCCATTTCTTTTTTTTATATATATATTTTATAATTATAGGAATGAAAAATGCTGGAGCTAAATATAACTGATCAAATGTAACATGCTTAGGTGGAAAACTGTAACCAGAATTAGGGTCTAAAAATCGATTTTTAATTTTTAATTTTTTATTTTTTATTTCATTACATTGTTTCTGAAAGACGGCGTTCTATAGCAGTTTTTTTAATTTTTTATACCATTACGACGGTTGATAAATCCCCTATTTGAGATTTCATTTCTGCTTCCAATAGTGTACTAAATGCGAACCAACGATTAGTTGCAAAATATGATATGGTTTTACAAACAGGGATTAATCTCCGAAATAAAACTTAATTCATGCATTTTCATTCTCGCATCGTTATTTAGATCTGAATCAGAAAATGATCGCCTCTAAACCAGTGATATTACTCTCAACAATGGATGACTCTGTGACCATGACAGATTTATACGTGCGCCAGTCACCATCACCCACTGGGAATATTCTGCTGTCTGGTTCGAACTCGCAACCAAACGGACACGAGTCCAACGGTCTACCAAACAGGCTATCTCGGCCCACATCTATAGTAAATAGTGTCAATTTTAATTGATTTATGAAATCTAAAAATATATGGACTAACAAAAAGCCATCTTCCTTTATTAAGAAAAGGGTACATCTGCACTTATTCATGAAAAAAGTGAAAATATTTGATAATTATTTTGTAAATAGACAAAAAGGATGCCAAGCTAGTAAAACGTAGTTTCACATGTAACTACCATACGATGTACTGAAGCGAAAAGCAAAACTCCGAGGTGTAAAGGATTTTCTATTTGATGAAATGGCTACTATACAAACCATCAAACTTTGGTTAATATGTTTCAATATATTAGTCTTTAGTAACATTTCTTGCACACATTTACTTTAGGCTTGCAGACTATTCAATGTGTTTAGTTAATAAGGTATGACCTTTTCACTAAGTGCAAGTGTATATTCTACACTGGTTGCCCAGGGGAAATATTGCGATCTGAAAATGATCTCGAATATACCCATTCTGTGCTAAGAAAGTTAAAAGTATTAAGAACATCTGATCATGGTATATTAGCTCTGGAAATGAAAGAGAATCTTTTTTTAGAAAGAATAGAGGTTAATATCTAAATATTATTTGATAATCATTCCAATCCTATGGCAAAAGTGATTCCAGCAGAGAGAAAATATATTAATCAAAGAAATCATACTGTCAGAAGACTGGAAGCGGAGATATTGTCCTTTTGTCTTAAGGTATAATGAAATGTCTTCACTGGTTGACATTTCTTTATTTTTTTCAAAAGAAATAGAATTATAGGAATGAAAGATATTGGAGCTAAATGTAACTGACCAAAGGTAATATGCTTAGGTTGAAAACTGTAACCAGAATTAGGGCCTGAAAATTGATTTTTCAATTTTTTCGAAAATTACTTTTTTATTCTATGATCTAGTTTCTAAAAGATAATGCTATATAGAAATTTTCACAAAATTTTTTCGTTATGGCAGCTAAAAATCTCTTATTTGAGATTTCATTTCTGCTACCAATAGTATACTAAATGCGAAACAACGATTTGTTGCCAAATATAGTATGTTTATTACAAACAGAGATTAATCTCCGAAATAATCGCCAAAAAATTATGTTATTTGTTCAATGACTGTGTTTGGCAATGACCCAATTGAAATGAAGCATAGTAAATATTCTTTTCGAAATAGTTAGTACGTTCTGAGAACCTATATTAGGTTTCTATACACCTATATTTAACTAACAACTAACTAAAATTGTACATAATGACATGAAAAATTTAATAATACAGCAGTATATCAGAAAATGAAAACCATTCCATTTTTGCATTTTGGTATGAAGAAATTGAATAGTTTATAGAATATCACGCAAATATATCGCTTGCTTTTTTATATAACCTGTATTTTATTTTAAAAATGCCAGTTTATTTTGTTTTTATTGCATTTTATTTTCTATAGAACCTATAATTAATTTATATTATTGTTATTAAATATTTATTAAGTGTAATATAAACTTAAATACACCCATGTGTTTGATAAATTAAAAGACTGATCTCTTTAATAGATTTTTAGTCAATTTGATTTGTTTTATATTTGTGTCAACTTAAATAAGTTCTGCTATATTTGAGTTTGAATTAATGTGAATTTTGTATATTGCATTCTAGATTATAGTACACAATTACTTTTTTTTCATAATTTAACTATGACTAAATGCATGAATAGAAGAGGATTTTAAAACTTCACAGTAGCGCCATCTGCTATTTGACTGAAGAAGAAATTTGATTCCGATATTATATAATATTTAAAGAAATGCATTATAAATTTGATAAGAAAATATGAAATACTTCAAAGAAAACAGTAAAAAATATATGCACTGATGGTACTAAATTATCAAGGTAATAATGTGGTTAATAATTTATCAGGATGATAACATTGAAAATAATTATAATGGCATTAATGCTGGTAGGAAATTATCGTAGTGATAATATTGGTAATAAATTAGCAAGGTGATAATGTGGGCAATAAATTATCAGGGTAACAATGTTACTAATATATTACCGTGGCGATAATGTTGGTAATATATTACCTTGATAATAAATTATCATGTTAGTAATGTTGATAATAAATTATCAAATTCTTTAAAATTGATAAATGTCTTAGCTAGCAAAACGTGGAAAAAATTGATATTTAATTATGCTAACTCATAAAGATAAGATTTTCCCAAATTATCTAATTTATCGTAATTCAACACAAGGATACAGCAACATAAAAAGATATCTTGGAGTTTAATCTTCATAAATCTTAAAAGAATTTACTCACAGTGACAAAATATTGAAAAAAATAAATTTTGAATCACTGAAAACTTTAATACTTTAAACCCTCAAATTGCTTAAAAGAATGTTTTGTGCTGCAAAATATGTCACATGTATTGAAGAAAATTACTATATTTATATTTTTAATTAATTAAATCACTAATCATTATTTTGAAAAATTATTTTTCAAGGAATTACTACTACCCAATACTCAAGTATATTTTTCATTTCGGCTGTTTTAAATCTTAACATGCGCTTTACAGATTAATTAGAACGATTTTTAAATTTCCAATGTTCTATGTTGACTAATTTAATACAAGATCATATAAAAAATTTAAATCTTACAGTATTAATATAAGAGTAGTGTCAAAAATTCTTCAGTTTATATTTATAAATGCATCAATATCACAATCTCTAGCTATTCACTTAAAGAATGTGTTGAATAAAAAACGAAAATTCAGCTTACCTTAATGAAATTCCTAAATGAGCAATTGCGAATCGAATTTTTCCAAGTGAAAAAGAATGTATTAATGAGTAAGATAATTATTCAATTGGAGCAGAAAAATGAGCAAAAATCAAATTTCATTAATTGCTGTTTTTCTCTTTTTAATTTGTCATTTAAAATACAGAAAATTCAACAAAACGATTAGCAATTAGTTTCTCAACTCAAGATACATTAATTTATTTAATGGCAGCTTTTTCGCATAGCTTGCAGAAAAATCCGCTTTCGAATTTTTAAAGTTATTGGTTTCTCTCAATTAGAACATTGGGTCGTCTATTTAACTGTTTTAATATCTGCTATTAATAAACGTGGGTATTTTATTTGATTTTTTTATGAATGTGAAGCCTGAACTTTTATAATTGATTTTTCTATTTTTATTTTTAAGGCTTAATATTCAAAGACTTTCACGTTTGTAGATTTCAATAACAATATTCGCTTTTAATATTTTTCATAAATAAATTCCATTATTGCTCTATGTGATAATCTATCCTTTGTTTTAAATTTAAAAAGTAATAGTTTCAAGACAACATATAAGAAAAGTTAGATCAATGAAATAACATTCGTTTTTAATATTTTTCATAAATAAATTCAATTATTGTTCCATGCGATAGCTCTCCTTTGTTTTAAATTTAAAAAGTAATAATTTCAAAACTTTATGTAATAATACTTAGAACAATGAGATAAAAATTAAAAACTAAGAATTAGGAAATAATTAAAATAAAATATTTTAACATTTAATTGTGATTTTACTTTAATCATTTGAGATTAAATCAAATTTTTGAAATATGATCATAAATTAATTAATCATTTCAATTATTGTTCCATGTGACAATCTCATCTTTGTTTTAAATTTGAAAAATACTATTTTCAAGTCTTTATATAGCAGTGTTTTGAACAACGAAATAAAAATTAAGGACAAACAAATAGAAAACAATTAAAATAAAACATTTTTAACACTTAAATATGATTTTATTTTAATCAATTGACGTTAAATCAAAATGAATGTTTGTCACAATTTTCGGGTATTAAAAAAGTATAGAAACGCAAACGATATGAAATGAAATTTGCAACAAATCATTAAATAGGATCTAAATCTAAATCTACTATTTATTTTATTAAAGATAAATATGTTATAAATTATTCCTATATTAATGTTTATACAGAGTTTATATCTTTCCTTCTATATATTTCTCTTTGTGTCAAATTCCCTGGAGCACCACTATTTTCGCTCGATAATTTTTTTTAATTATAAAATATATATGAATTATTAAATTCATAATTTATTGAATTTGATTTTGTATAAAAGTATAGGATTTGCCTTGGATAGCAAACAAGCAATTTAAAACAATGTATTATTTATTAGGATTTTTTTGCCGGGAGCTAGGAATTATTTTGGCTTTCATACGACATTTTCCATATTTCGAAACATATAGTATTTGGGGGTTATTTAAGTCAACACTATTATAAAAAAAGATGGAAAAAACATTTTAAAGAAAAATTATGTTATTTTCTAGAATTTAATAATATATATATAATATATGTGTATGAGAGATCCTTCTTGAAATGAAAGATAAGCACAAAATATTCATGAGATATCTATATAAATAAAAATGAATGTTTGTCGGTATGTCTGTTATGCGCTGCCATGTAACTCCTCCGATTCCGATAAAACATCGATTACTTATTACTTGCAGTTACGGGATGGTTATGAACAAGGTAAAATTATCTAATATATAAAAAATATTTTCGGATCTATTTACTGCATATATTAACCAAGAAGTGATCTCCAAATAACTCTACAACTAGACACAACACATTCATTAAAGATGCTAAATACAAGCTGGACTTTAATATTTCGTAGTTATTGCATATAATTGCAATGACAGTCTTTCTATGAGGTAATATTTTTATTAGAGTGTGTACGAGAAACCTTTTGGGGAAGCAATACTATAGGTTTGAAATTTGAACTAAACATTTAATAAAATTTTAGCGTTTTTTGCTGTAACTTGATAAAATATGATAGTACAAATAATTTTGCACCATCTCAGTTTTCAAAAAGATATTTTTTAACTACATTAAAGATTTCATGCTATAAATATACTTTCTATGTTTAATCAATTTTAAAAGAAAAAATTTAATTACATTTTCTAATATAAAATTTGATTTTATTGAGCGAATATTAAACAATTAAGTTTCTTTCATTACCTTCTGAAAGAATGTCAAGTTTTACAATTCTAAAAGAATACACAAATCTAATACATGAAGATGAATATTTGTTTGCAGAATAACAGAATAAAAATAGAATAAATACTATTTATGTTTCTTCTTTACATATCCTTCAATTTCAATGAGTGCATTCTCTGTAGTTAAGAAACCATTCTTCCTATCATACTTAACTAATTAAGATAGATATTCCAAATTTTTAACAATGTTTCCTAGATTATTTCTTCTGCGGCAGCACTGCACCCGGTACCATTAGGTTGTTTTTAATAAAATTGGGTATAACAAAACCTTGATAGACAAAATTTATTATAAATCACAAGAAGAATTTTAACTATATTAACCAATAATATATAGCATATATTTCATAATAATATAAATGACCCTCAACAAAAAATTTGATATATATTTCAGTAGTTTTAATAATAATAATAAATATCAAAATCGAATATATCTTTAGCGTTTTCTTTCGTAGAAAAAGAACATATATGAAATAATTCGAATAACAGAGGTTTAGAAATATATATATATATATATATATATATATATATATACGGAAGGATATAGGCGCCATCAAAGTTTAGGGTCCTAAGAGTACTCCCTTTTAGGGTTTCTTATGCATGAGATTCCTATCGAATCTGCAGAAGAACTCATCTCCAGACTTTCGGCTGCTGCAGGTGAGGTGCGCGATACTCCTGGCGTGTTTCATAGGGTTCGTAAATCCCTTCTTTGCCGTTGCACCGCATGCATCGTTTCTAATGGTCAGAGTTTCGAACAGCTATTGTAATAATTTATAATTAAACTTTTTTTATAACTTAAATGTTCTTTGTTTTCTTTTCTGTCTCTTTAAATGAAATCTCTGTAAGTGCCCTCTATCACCTTCAGGTTAAAATTACGACTATGATTTCGTTGATGAATGTTGTTTGATTTGCTGTTCTACCTATTAAAGTTTGCTTGACAATTTATTATTTTTCTCATTATATACAAGCGTTTAAAATTTAACCTCCTAAACACGATTAAATTTGCGCCACTTAACCACTCCCGATGGGTCCAATTTTGAGCTCAAAATTTAAGTTAAAGTTTAAGCTTTAGTAAACATTTAACAAAATAAAAAAATACTGGTAAAAAGTAGTAGTTTAGTACACCAAAGTCTAGAGCACCATCTATTGGCATTTTTTAAAGAAAATACTAATTTAAAGAATGGTCCTAGCGAAAACTGCAAGTGAATCGATCCATTTTTCCGTTTTTTATCATCATTTGAAATTTAGGACCTTAAACTTTGATGGCGCCTATCTCCTTTGGAAGACGTTTGGGACACTTGATTTCCTATTTACTATTACTCGTCTTGATGTGTACTATCACCCCTTAAA
>JAPMOQ010016056.1:701875-761255 GCA_026543055.1 Argiope trifasciata | reverse complement strand
ATAGATTGTGTGTGTGTGTAATGAAAAAAAATCTATTCTTCATATCATTTGCTAATATAGGCGAGGAAGTAAGCACAAATACTGCTGCTGTTTCTTATGGCAATTGTCATAGATAGGCCTCAAAAGGCACCGATTTTAAGCTGTGATAGCGTTTCTTGTTGTTTTTTTCAAGTGCCAACTAGGACAAAGAGTACGTCTTAAATATTAATGCTTGACATTAACTTGCGCAATCCCTATATCCCCACCCCTTAGCTATACCCACACACCTCACAGACAAAACATAAATAAGTAACAGCCATTACCTTGCCGGAAAGCCCCCATTGAGGGGAAGATGCTCTACCCCTATTCAAAAACACGGACAATAATCACAAATAAGAATCATTAACCCTTTCTAACCATAAAACTCCTGCGTTAAGTCGAACGATGAAAATTAAAGGAAATTATTTATAATTTCAAAAGTAGAGCATCCTTCTTTTTAATTAGTGCTCTCAACACAAGATTGATTTTAATATCTACTTCAAAATAAATGCTGATTTAAAGTCTGACTGCATTCTTAATGATTTTAATTCGTCTGGTTAAAATTTAATCCAAAATTTATTTACAGTAGAAAGGAATTTCGAACTTTCTGCAAATATATGAATTGTTAAATCCCTTGCTTCTCTTTTTAATTTCGAACTGTTTATGATTATTCTTTGATGATTTACGAGATAATGTGATTTATGAAAATGTGTTCAGAACCTGACCTATCATCCAGGATCACACATTTTTCAGCTAAAATTTGTATTTCACTTCAATTTTCTCGAAACTTTAATTTTCATGAAAATATTCCACCGTTAACATGATATCTCAAAAACTAATTCAGGTATTTACATAAAAATGCTAGCGTGCGTTTTAAATAATGTGGGCAATGGAATGAACCGAAAGTTTTATTATTGGTTAAATTCTTTTTTTATAAATGTTTTTAGAAAAAATAACTTGCGAATTTATGGAAAAAGAGCATATGTAGGTACATTTTTACCCTAACTTCTTTGTATCTCAAAAGTTTTCTTAGTTTATGGTTTATTTCATTCATTATTATATCCTATAACTTGTGTATAAAGAAAAATAGAAATGCCGCATATTAATTTTGTGTAGGATGATAACCGTTTTGATCAAATTTCCTTAAAATTTACTACATATTTTCCAATTTCTCAAAATATATTACATTTCATGTAATTTTGTTGTATTTATATTATCATAATGGACAATACATATAAAAACTATAGCTTTAAATAGTTTTTAAGAAATCCAATTTTTCAAAAATTTTACTTTAAATGTAGTCGAATACCTTAAGTTGATCTTTCAAGGACTTTCTCTGCCTTAATTCTAGAGCTATAAATGGCAATGAGGTTGAACTAAAACCAGTTTATGAGTTCAACTCATCTTCTGAACGAGTTCTCTCTGTCTGACCGCTTCCATCAAATTATCATTGCTGTACTGCTTGATTTCTGCTGTTTGCTTGAGTGCTGCTACTTAATGCTTCGTCTGGAATGTGTTTGATTGCTTTGATGTTTGGTGTAGGTTCATGTTTTCATGTAAATAACATTGTTTTTTTTTATTTTAGCCTGTTCACTATTCACAATATGTCAATTACCACTAACCCGTTGAATTTTAGAGGTATTTTCATGACAATATTGCAAAAATTCATATTTATAAAAATTATTAAAAAACCTATTCTAAATTTAGGGGAATTAAGAATTGGTAAATTTGGGTAAATTATTTTAATTAGGTGAATTAAAAATTGGTAAATTTAGGTAAGTTGTTCTAATTTAGGTGAATTAAGAATAGGTAAATTTAGGTAAATCATTCTAATTTAGGTGAATTAAGAATTGGTAAATTTAGGTAAATTATTCTAATTTAGGTGATTGAAAAGGAAATTATAATCCAGCATTCTCTCTCAAAACTAAAATAACAATTTTTCACCAAAATTCCCATATTTACATTCTCTCTTTCCCATTTCTTTACATTCGATTTTTTTCCCTTCCATTCTTATTTTCATGCAAAGATAAAACATTGTAATCTTCTAAACATTCGAAGATTTTGGTCTACCCCCACATTTTAGAATCTCCTTCTGTCCAAGAAACACATTTTTAGATTAATGTCTGTCTGTTTGGGAGAACAATGTCTGAAAAACTTTTTCCACCAATCGGGTGAAATTTGTCTAAGCCTCTATTTTCATGATTACAGTTTTTTCTTTCCTTTTTCTACTGCGATTGCCAACAAATAATGAAATAGATATAAAATGTCAGAGGAGTATTTCCAATGTTTTTTGTCACGCAATAGCATATTGTATCCCATATTTCTTGAAACGTATGTTGATAAATATCAAATCACTTTAGCAAACGGACTCTATTGTTAAACAGGAAATAATTCAACTAATTTTACTTTATGTTTAGTGCCCATGTTTTTATAATAAATTGTTAATGATGTAGCAAATGCTTAAGGAAATTGCTTTCATATATTTTTTTCAAACAGCCTCTCAAGTTTGTTGATGATGAAAAGAGTTGTATTCGTTTATAGAAGCGTCAACAGAAGCAATCATCATTTTTTATCAATCTTCCACTGATTGTGCCTCAAATGTTTGAATATAAAACATAATGGTAACGAGAACATATTTAGTTTAATGAAAGTAAAGAAATGATAATGTGATCCATTGAGAATCAGATTTTTATGATAGCTTAGCTTTAATACAAATAAATATGGATATTTCCTTCGTAAATGATTTTTTTTTTACTTGAAGTGCCACTTGAGTTTTTAATATGTATCGCCATTTAATTATAAGGTTGACGCCATATAAGTTAATTTTTAATTTTAAAATATTTTATTAGAAAGTAAAAATAAATATAATGCATGTTTAGTGAAAAAAATGATCTTACATTTTCCATTAATATTAAACATTTTTAGTTAAAATTTTATTATAATCATTTTGAAAATGCGAAGAAAAATGCATATTATTTATTATGAGATTTCCATTAGAATACGAGAGGCCATGATGGCCCGGTAATAATGTCTCAGCTTTAGAACCGGATGGCTTCAAATTCCAGTCCCGGTTCAATTAATCAATTAATTAATGTTAATATTATTAATCAATTTAATGTCTATGTACACACTTTTATATAAAAATAATTTAATTAGAATAGACTATATAGGCATTTGTTCGAAGACAAAGTTATTTAACCATTTACAAGTGAAATTTTAGTTGAAAATATTTGAAAAGAAATATTAAAAGGAAAATAAAAAAATTTAAACAAAATTAACCTGTAAAAAATTATTATCAATGTTTACATGACAACTAAATAAACGATAGCAAAATAATAATACTTAACGAAAAAAAAAAAACATAACTTTAGTTTTATTTTAATTTTAAATTATTCTAAACTCATTTTAAAAATAGTTTCTTCAGCCAAACAGACTTCTTAATTCAACTATCTCGTCAATTTCAACTAAGCTATTATAGGAAACTTGAGGATAATAAAGAGCAAACTAACATATTTCGAAGCATCAGTTTTGAAGAAAAAAGAGAAAAAAATGCCGAAATTTAGAAGCAAGCTCCCAAGGAGTAAAGAATGGAAGAATTTTCGCAAACAGACGAGATCAACAGTTCAGATAAAACTCTCTCGCTAACTATATCTTTTTCAATGAATATTGCCATCTTTCTTTTTGTGATCATTTATAGCCGATAACAACGCTGGGTTTCTCAATGATGAAACACCCCCCAAGGGATGGGGCAGAAATAGGAGTAACAGAAGGACTTACCAAATACCTTAATGTTGGATATTTTGGGCACCTCATTGGAGCCTTATCCCTGACAGTATTGGAGCCCGGTTCATAGAAGAAATGAAGGATTTGATCTCAGTTGGATGTTTTTTTAAAAACATTGGTCAAATAAAAAAGAGGTTTAATGGCTTAGAGATGCTTCGACTGTTTTAAGACACCAACAAGTTAAATACCTTTGTAACAAGAAGTCTTTTGTACATTAAGTATTTACATTTTAAGACTTCCACTAGTATCATCATTTCATTCGATGGTTGTTGTTTTTTTGATTGAGTAGTGTATTTGAATAAATTTGATTGTCTTATCAGTGTTCTTTACTGTTAGAAAATATAATTCTCCTTCTTTGTTTTTTAAGGTATCCAACTTAGTTCATAGGAAAAATTTTGAAAAATTGGATTTTTAAAAAATTATTTAAAATTATGGCTTTTAGATGTATTGACAATTATAATACAAAACATTACAAATACAACAACATAATTTAAAATATAATATATTATGAGAACTAGGAAAATTGCTATGAAATTTTTAATGAAATTTAACCAAAAGGTTTACTATCTACACAAAATTATAATGCTACAATCCAATTTTTCTTTTTACACAAGTTATAGAATATAACGATGAAGGAAATGAACAAAAATCTAAGAAAAAATAGGGTAAAATATACGTGTATATGCCTTTTCTCCATAAATTTACAACTTGATTCTTTTAAAAACGCCTATGAATGAAAATGTATTTTGCCAACAATAAAACTTTTGGTTCATTTCATTTCTCATATTATTTAAAGTAGACGCTGACCTTTTCATTTTAGTACTTCTGTTAGCTTTTGAGATATCGTGTTAACAGTGGAGAATTTTTATGAAAATCAAAGTTTTGAGAAAATTGAAGTAAAAGACAAACTTTAGATGGTAAAAAATGTGACTCTGGATGATAGGCTTTTCTTTTCCTAGAAAAGATAAACTATTTTGGAAAGAGGAAAGTCTGAACTACAAGGAATAACAATATTAAAAAAAAACGTCGATGTGGGCTATAACCAGTGTTGTAAACATAGTCGGTTACCTTAAGGTTGATTTATTATCCTGTGTATGTACCGTTTTAATCACATTTTTCTCTCTCAGGAAAATTCCAAATTTTTTCTTTCAAAATTGATTGTTTTTACTTGAAAATTCATCCGTTTCTAGGGGTCTACAGTTGCCTGGTAGCTTCGGACCCGGAGGTTGGAAATTCGATTCCACTGAAGAACCACCGTTTAAGTCGTTTTGGTGAACGTTAAATCCGTCGGGAGCAAAGGTCCTCCCGCTGGCACGTTGTGGAAATTTGAAGGGGGTGTGCCAGTTCAGGTGTCTTCCTCTTCATCTGAACAGCGGTTAAAAGTTTCGAGGTTCGTCCCGAAACATCTCTAGTGTTGTTTCAAAATGGGAAGTTAATGTAACTAAACTAAATCCTCCACTTCTTGTTACTTTTCATTATCATAACCAGATTCCTGCCCTGGTGTGGCGCTTCTTCCCCGTTATCTGGGTGCCATGGTTCTTACATGATTAATCTTCACCCGGTTTTCTAATTTTGAGATGTGTGAAAGAGCCCTCTCTCCACTTCTAAAAAGGGTTTGTGCAAACAATTGTGTGGATGTCATCTTCATATGAGTTAGAAGTCAGAATTTCGCACTCCAGATGCTGAGATGACTTTATACCCTTAGAGGCTTCATCTGAGTGTGGTAATCCTTTAAGTGGTAATTCGGACACATTATAATGACGTCAAAAATCATTTATCATAAGTTGAAGGTTTTAACTGGTAACTGGCGAGGTGCGTCTACGAGAACACATATTCTTTACGTTCGAATTAATTTTTCTAATGAAAGTTTTAGATTGAATGGTAGCCTATATACTCTAAAGAGTTTTCTTAGTCTATCGCTAGTGGTCTCATAGACCGCACATCTCCAATTAAGGTTTAATGTCATGATTAAATAATAATCGGATGGAAAAAATTAGAGGAGTACTAAACATGCATTAGAAAGTAAAAAAGTAAATTCTGTTTCAATCAATTCCTCAAGAAGAGATTTTAGCATTGTCAAGACGAAGAAGTAACATGATTTGTTAATTCTGTCAGTTGCCTACAAGTCGAATTTGCTTTAGTTAATTAGCTACAATTAGCTTTAAAATTATCAAGCAAATTGTAATATTTGGTTGAATTTATGATTTTATTTGGTGAAAAGATCTCGCAAAAAATCATACTTTTTTGTACGCAATAAATGGACAAAAAAAAATTGTAAAATGGACAAATGTTTTCAGTTCAAGACCTGGCTTTGCGACAGTTGGAAAACTGTATCATTAAACCCGGGGTTATCTTAAATATTCTTTGATATAAATCAAATTTCACATTACTAAAAAAGTTAATAGTAAGCAGAGACGAGGTTCGTAAGGCTTGTTTTCGTAAATAGGCTTGAAACTCAGATTTTACATCAAATGAAACATCCCATTTATATCAAATGATTATGGACCGTTGTTTTGGGGTACTCAATGGTATATCATGTCTTAGAATTTCAGGAAACATGACCTTAATAAGTTAGCCATGATGGTCAAAACCGAATTACAAATTTTAAGTCTCTTAAAATATAACATGCATTTCAAGCCATTACTACCACCATTTTTATAAAAATAGTATATTTGTTATTTTTATCATTAATGAATACATAATTCGTATTTGCACAATGAAAAAGTAACAGTATCCATTCGTTTTTTGATATGTAGTAAGAAAAATTTGTTTGCACTTTAAAGAGAGTTTTGATGCAACATAAATAGATACTGAAGCGGATTTCCTCCTCCGTAAGGTTTGCTTCTGTGTAGTGAGTGTAAATGGTATGAGATAAAACACAATTCACAGAACTGTAGCAGAAACAACAAAAACATTTATTTACAAGAATACAGGACAGCACACATATGTACAGACGACAACTCTATACATCCGAGACGAATACACTGTACTCTACAGCAGACGGACAGTAGCCCACACGTAGAAATCCAGTGCTGACAACGTCCGCAGCCCACAAAGTTGTCAGACAGAAATTTTCAGGAGAGGGGATCCTAGGAGATTCCCTCTATGGTCTCTCCAGACAACTGAAACTACCACCATATCTTCTAGCTTTCGCTGCCGACTTACAACTTCCAATTACTTCTCAGTCAATTCAGGACTACTATTCACGACGAGCACTTAAAGACCAGTCCAGGACCACTCTCCAGGACTCTACTGCTATTACCGGCGACTTTGTTGACTACTAATCCAGCTTGAGAGTGCCAGCTTTTTATAATTCCCGGGAGGCGGGGGTTAGAAGCTCATACACCAATCAGGGCGTATTTGAAAGTGTCTCGGTTCGTCATGGAGGGATCGAAAAAATTTCGTTGTTCCAGTATTATCCATTTTGTCACCAAATTCGTCGCCAGGCTCTGGGATCTCTAATACATCACCTGGGCACTGTTGAAGGGATAAATGATGGGAAAAGAGTCTTTCTGACGATGAGATTATTTGTACGGGAAGCAAAATTACAGGTTTGTAACAATACAATAAAATTTATTTATAATAAAACTAATAAAAAGTGAAATATTTTATTGAATTTTAATAAAATCAATCATTAAAATAATTCTTTTTGTGATTAAGTTTATGTCAAAATTTAGATTCTGTTTCTGCAAAAAAATTATGTGGGGGAAGTAGTAAATATCCTTATTACTGAAACATAACGTACACTTAAGAATACTGTTGAAACGGAATTATCTTATTGCTCTTCATCTTGCAACAGATCTAAGTATGAACATTCTATTTTGTTTAAAATGGAAGAAAGGTAGAAGCAAACACTTTTCTTATTTCTTAAATAAACATTTCCCCGTAGAAAGGGAAAATGTCCTAAAAATAAGTTTTCCCCTTTTTCCACCAATCTAGATATCCTCCAAAATACTTTTGTTCATTTACTTTGAAAAAGGGATGATAAGTTTTCGACACGTTGATATCGAAAACTCTTGTTGATTTTCTTTTCTTAGAAAGGAACGTGCTTTTTTGCTGTCGGGAACAAATGATTTATTCTCTTTGTAGTGGAACAGAAATTCTTTTTCTTGAAGTAAAAAGGAAAAACCTTCTTCACATTTTAAAATTAGATACGACATGGATTTCAAATAAAAGTAGAATTAAGAGAATGTAGAATTATATACATATATGCAATGAAATTTCTCTCTATATATTTATTTTAAAAGGATTATATATAATGCATACATTTATTTCTTTTTCTGAATGAGTCGGTTGTGTATAGATGTCTGAAAAAATTGGTGAAGGGAGGGCCAGTTCAGGTATCGTTCTCGTCATCTGGTAGCAGTTTAAAATTAAGAGGTCCTTCGCAAAATACCTAAATGTTCGCAGTGGCTTGGTCATAAGGTCTCGGCTTCAAATTCGAGACTCGATTCCGCTAAGGAACCGTCTTGGGAGGGGTTCTCTTGCACATTAAATCTGTCTAAACGTCCTCCCGATGGTGTGGTGTGATGTGTGGCCTGGAGAGGGGTGTGTTAGTTCAGGTGCCGTCCTCGTCATCTGACCATGGTTCAAAATGACGAGGTCCGTCCCAAAATAGCCTTAGTGTTACTCTACAGTGGAACGTTAATATAACTAAACTAAACGAAAATACCTAAAACGTTGCTTTAAAAAGGGATGATATTATAAATAAAATAAATTAAATTTCTTGTTATAATTTCTGTTTTATTTTAACACCAATATAATGATATAATGATATGATACTAAAATTATAAATTATTTTCATACCAATAATTATGAATACAGCCAATACTGTACGAAATTTAAAGAATCTCATATATGATAATGTAATATATAAAACTATTATATATGAGGTTAATCTAAAATAATGGGATAAAAATTGAGGGGTGGCAGACCTCACTATAACAAACAATTATTGTATAGAAATATATATCCGGAAGTAACGCTTGGAGGTACAAAAAGAAAAAGATATAACATTAATGAAATAATAAAATGTTCACCAATAGCAACCTTAACCAGTGATTCCATTCAAAAAATGTGTTGTGTTCTTTCTTACGGCACTTGCCATTGGACAATCCCGCTGTGACGAAGGCAACTATTTGAGCCAATAGGGGGTATCTCTGGTTTTGTCAGTGGCGCCATCGAGGTCAAAGAGTACGACTTTGCCACTCATACGACACAACCCTTTTTACGGGCGGACTTCATTAAAGAATTTTCTTTCATTCAATCACAGATCGTAATTTCGACCTGAATCAGAGAACGAGCACCTCTGAACCAGTATCCCCAGTGGCAGGACTCTCGACGTGGAGGACATTGTGACAACGACAGATTTATAAGTGCGTCAGTCACCACTACACGCGTAGGGAATCTTCGGCAGGGGGGATTCGAATTCACATCCTGATGGACACCAACCAGACTATCCCGGCCTCATAGCATGCAGCACTATCTTAACAAAACATGTTAAAATAGTTGCTGGTTGCTACTTTTTGGATGCGGTGTATGGGCGTTGGTGGACCAATTCAATGGCCACCATGATCGCCAAATTTATGGAGTCTCGATTTTTTATTATGGGGGCATTTGGAAAACCTTATTTACTAGACTCCCGCTTACTCCATTGATGAACTCGTTGCTCTACTATACTGTGCAGCTACATGCGCACCTGAAATACGATGGTATGGGAATGGCATGGTAAGTGAATTTGCTCGCACCTGACACATGGTATGGGAATATGTTAACCAGTCACTCCACCGAAGGTACCAGACTTGCATTACTGCCGGTGCTGCCAATGCTTGGCATTTTTTTATAGACGTAGCTGTAAAAATATCATTTAGTGACTTCGAAAGTAAAGAAAAATGATTTCCATTTTATGTGTTATTTATTGTTTTTGTGCCTTAACGCATCATCCGTTCATATATTCCTATATAATAATTGTTTATTATAGTGAACGATACTACCCCTCAAAGTTTGTCTCATTATTTTAGACTCACTCTGTATAAAATATTGTAGTATGCAAAATTCCTTGAATATAATAAATCACTAGATTAATTATCCTAAGACATTCTAATCCCTTAAAATAAAGGATAAATCAGTTTCCCTTTTTCAATTCATTTGCATACACTTTAATAAATATTTTTATATAATATAAAAAAAGATAAAAATATAAAACAGATATTGCAAAATGCAGTTTTACAGTATAGTTTTACTTCATAGTAAATATAGTGCCATAGTTTTAGTGCTTTTAAATTTTTAAATTGTCTGCATGAAATTTTAAAAAGATTAATTAAAACTGAAGAAAATGCATTACAGAAATTCATTAATCATCTCTGCAAAGACAAAATTTTGAATTTTTAAATAATATTCGGTTTTTTGTAAAATAATCTTCATAAGTTATTACTGCGAAAAATGAAGAAAAAAATTTCAGTTAGTTTACTTAATTGTGTATTTAATCAAATATTGTATTTTGAAAATTGTTGATGTTCCGTTTCTTTGTCTAACGAATAAATATTTCAAATTTTAAGTGAAATTGATTCCTTCATTTAGAAGGATATTAGAATATGTACACATACTTCATGTGGCTTTTATTTATACTGATATTTTAAAGAAATCTATAAAAACAATAATATATGTTAGCGAGCAGATTAATTTTATACACTTGATAGAATAGTTTTAAATTTTATTCTTTTCAAAATGTCATTAAATGGTCGTGTCATTTAAAATTATGACATCATCTACTATATCATAATTATAAATAATACCATCTTACAGTTATATAAATTTACAACAGTTATATCAAACAATCAGCAAACGAACTGGTGTTTTTTTTCACAATTTATTTATTTTATTTCACATCAGTACAATTTTATTAACACCTTTTCTCTTACTTACTGAGTGCTGAAACTTTGTAGTTTTGCACTTCTGGGTGACTTTAAACTGTATTAACATTATCAGTACTTATATTTAGTACAATTATTTTATATTTTCAGTACTTCAGTACTTAATTATCAAGTAAATTATACTTTTATAATGTGAACTTGTGACCCTCTGACACTAAATTTATAAGATTAAATTCAACATTTAAAAGTGGAAATTATTAGAATATTAAACATTATCTATAAAAATATTTAGTGTACCTAATAAAAGTGTGTACCTTAATTATATCTTTAAATTTTTTTTAAAAAAGTTGAAAATTTCTTGTTTTTAATTTTTTTAAATATACTCTTTTTTCAAAGTGGATATCTTATCTCCTTTATTATAACAAAAAATGTATTAGAAAAAGTAGTCAAATATATTATTGTATTAACCTTTTCATATCTGAACAGCTTTCTACAAGTATTGTTTATCCACATATAGATACTAAATGCGATGTGATGTTAATCTCCAAATAAATTTTAATGTTTAAATAAATTCGAAAGAATAATTTTTTTCATTTAAATTGTATGCCCCGGATATTATAATTATATATTCTTCACAAATAATGGCTAAAATTTTTTATCTTATTAAAAAAATGTCAATAATTATCTGAATTTAAATATTAAAATAACTCACCCAATCAAACATTTTCAAAGATTTGCTGAATCTCATCTTTTGATTTCAATAAATAATTAATCAAAGTAACTTCATTATTTTGATGAAGCCGAACTAATCAAATTTGGAAATCCATTCATCCGTGAATTATGATCTTTATGGATATCAAAAATGTAAATTCGATTTCTGTGTGAGTAAATTTCACTTTACAATTCACTCCTTAATTATGATTCCAAAAGTGGAAGTTTTAAGAAATATTCACTTCAACTGCTTAATAATTTCCCAAGAGGAAATTCCAACACAACTTTTGGAAACTATTCACATCAACTATTTATTGAACTTTTAAACTAGCATCTGCTTCTGAATTTTTAGAAGATAGTGCGATGGTTATAGTACTTGAAAGCAGGGGAAATCCAACTTTCTGTGAAAATGTAAAATACTTTTATTTTTAAATTGAATTCTGTCTTCCATTGAATTCTATTTTTAATGTAAATAAGAACTTCTTAGACATTTACAAAAACCAAAAATGGAATTTTCTTTTTTTAAGTGCGAATTTTTCTTGAGAAAAGTAATGTTTTCCATTGTTGTATTTACAGATTATTAAAAATATAGTTCGAGAAGTGTTAGTTAAATTTTTTTGTCTATTATGCTTAAGAATAGCCCATAACTTGAGTTTTATTTCAAACTATATTTTGATAACTGAGGTAATATTGAAAAAATGAGCTGGTCTCTCCAAAACTTTTTCGGACACTCTCTAATAAATTTGAGAAAGCTCTACACGCCATTAACGTAAAGCAGTTACGAAGTGTTAATTATTGATGTGAATTTAATATTTTTACTGAATCTACTTTATTATCTTTGGCGAGTTATTTGATCACTAACCATTATAATGCAGATAATAGTATTGAAAAAACGAATTTGTTTTTCAGGTTCATATTTCACAATGATTTAAGATATCAGATTAAGCTCGAAATTTTTTTTAGCAATTGGATTTTTTCAAACCATTTACTAGAGTTTTTAGATGTACTGTCCATTATAATACAAAATACCGTACATACAAAAAAATTTGAAAATATAATATATTTTGAAAAATAGGAATATTTGCATTGAAATTTAATGATATTTTAGCCAAACTTGAAATAAAGAAATCCTATTTTCCTTTGTACATAAATTACAGAATATAGTGATGAATGAAACGGACCAACATCTAAGAAAAAGTTTGAGTTGCAAAGAAGTGATGGGTAAAATTATGCGCATATATGCATTTTTTCCATAAATTTACAATTTGATTTTTCTAAAAACATCTGTAAATGAAAAAATTATTTCCCCAACAACTCAACTTTTGATTCATTTCATTGCCCATATTATTTAAAACGTTCACTGAAATTTTTATCTAAACGCCTCTAATAGTATTTGAAATATCATGTTAACGGTGGAGGGATTTTATGGAAATTAAAGTTTTGAGAAAATTGAAGACATATTTTAGCTGAAAACCATGGATGACAGGTAAGGATGATAGATATGTCATCCTTGTTACCCTGGATGATAGGTAAGCTCTATCTTTTCCTAAAAAATATAAACTGTTTTCGTAGGAGGAAAATAAAAACTTCAAGAAATAAGAATTAAAAAAAGTATTCACCAATGCGGTCGATAAGCAGTGTTTTTAACGTAGTCGGATGCCTTAAAATAAAATAAACTGCATTTGTTGTCGCAAAATTTGATATATTTAAGTTACTGCATTTTGGAACTATCACATTTACTTGGTTCTGTAAGTGCGTACGACAGACCGTCAACCTAATACTGGTTTTAACTTATATTTGGACAAGTGTCATCTACAGCTACATCTGTGTACAATCTGTGTCATCTATTTAGCTTCCAGTGTTTTGAAATTATCCTATAAGCTTACAAACGAATAGCTGGACTGCCGATTTCTGCTGAACAAAATTTGTTATAAATCCCTAAATTTGTTGCACAGGTCGCATACAAATTTTCAACCACCGAGTTGAATACATTATTTCATTTATCTCTCGAATAGACAGACAGAAAAGCCGATATTTTTCCATCTGTATATTCTTCAAACTCATGCAATTCTAAAACATGGAGATTTGTCAAACTCTCGAGTTATTTTTTCACTATACTATTTATACAAGAAATTAAAAATGGATAAATAATGTCTATTTATGATCTCTATTTTCTTTTTTAAAAATTATATTCTAAGTTTTGATTTTCTTTTTGAATTCGTTTCTTCTTTCAAAAAACAACTTTTTATGATCTTAATTTCCTAAATTAATGCTACTCAGGTCAGGTCAGGTATTTATCTCTTTTTTTAAAGTAAATTTAGTTCTAATGTCGCATAAAGTTGTTATAAAGCAAACGTTTGATTCTCATGAATATTATCCTTTTTTTTACTATTTTAAGTAATTTTAATGTAAATGAGTAATATTCTAAATGATCTTTTATGTACCAAACGTTCATAAAGATGAAAACTGTCCAGAAGATTCAAACCAGCAAACTGAAATCCATACAAATTCAGATGATATCTTAAACAGTTCAAAAGTAAATGTCTTGAATTATTAAAAGACTTAACGTTACTTTTAAAAATCAACAAAACTTTTGAAGAATATTTATTTAGCATGTTATCATGTTACCACACAAATTCAGATGATATCTTAAACAGTTCAAAAGTAAATATCTTGGATTATTAAAAGACTTCTTTAAAAACTAACAAAGTTTTTGAGGATATATTTATCATGTTCATGTTCAAAATTTTCCTATTTCAAAAAACAAAAACAATCAAATACATGTCATAGCAATCGAGTTTCCTTTCCTATTCTGGGCTACTATATAAATTTGTTTCCATTTTTGGAAAATTATTACTCCGAATATACGTTATTTAAATTCATTACTCAAATTACAACTATCCTTGTTCTGTGCTTAAAATTTGGCAATGTATCAAATATTAAAACTGTCTATTTTCCACAAATATTGTTGACAAAGATAATTTAGATAATATTTTTTTATAATACCTAAGGGAACTTTTCTTGGCAGATGTTAAAATTCGAAAAATTCAAGAATTCGAAAAATTTATTCACAATATTCAGATTTCAGATTTAGGAGAACTTGTTTGGAAAATTACAGCTATATGCAATTCTCTGATTAGCATTATTAGCAGCAATTTGAAAATGATATCTTAATCTAAAAGACAATTTAAAATATTTTGTCGAAACTTTATTAGGAACAATGTTTGTAATTAATAAAATGTATTTTTCAAAATAGTTCAGAATTTGTAACAGTTTTTCTTTCAGTATTGCATTTATATTCAAGTGAGTTGTACTATTTAAAACATTTTCGTTATTAAGGTTAGTATTATTTAATAACTTAAACAAATTTGAAAATCAGTTAAAAACCTAGAATTCAAACTTGATAATATTATATGATAATATTATTATAAAACTATGGTTAATTTTCTTTCTTTTTTTTTTCTCGTTTTAAACACCCCACTCTTAATTCATTTTCTTATTTAAGAATATGCACCTAAATAATACTTGAAAATAAATTTATTCTTTTTATTTCCATTTTTAATTAAATTAAGTTAAATTAAATGCAATTAATATATCAAGTAAACAAATAATGAATGATGCACAAAATAAAAGAATGAATTTTTAAATATTTAAAAAATTTAACACAATTAGGAAATGATAATTTTCTGATTAAAAAGGAAGAGTATATGATTAATACAATATTATCTCAAATTATTTAAATTTGAAACTTTAATGTGAAGAGAAAATGATTTTGTTCTCTTTGTAAAAAATATTTTTATCCCCAAAGTAACTTTCCGCTAAACTATAAAGTGAAATATTCACTTTCTTATTGAAAAACATGGAAAAGCAATCGGCGTTTTTCCATGCTTTTTAAGAACCCTCGCAGTCGTATTTATATTGATTTTCTTGTAGTAGTCACTTGCATTATTTTATTTTAATCTGAAAGAAGAGGAAAACAGTTCTGTTTCTTTAGATAATGCTTAAATAAAAAGACATCTTGCCTGAAAATCTGTAACAAGACAAAAAATACTTCTTTCTTGTCAGTTTCCATACCTCAAAATCTTTATAGAAAACATTGGATTAATAATCACATAATTTAACTCCAAAATATTGATTAATAAGACACTAAGCATAAGATATACGAGTTTTGGAATAATGTCATTCATTTTCTTGTGTGATAGCTTAAAAAATAAAAGTACCGTCGGATTTTATATACTAAAGAAATTGTGAAGAAAATTTATAAATTTAGTAACATTCCTTTAATTAGATTTAACTAACATTTACGTCTACACTATAGATCTAATTTCAGACATAACTTTTTTACCATTTATTATTATTATTACTTCTATTGAAGGAGATTTAGTTATAGATGTTTTTTACAAAAGAATTTTAGTAATTTACAATCCATGAAGAAACACTTTCTTAATAATAAGATTTCAAAATGTCGATATTTTTAAATTTTGGAAAAAAACAAAAATTTAAAAATTGAGATAAATTTTGAGAAAACCCATTTTTTTAGTTCAAAGGAAAATGATTTTTATGCATCTCAACAGAGGTACACCAAACATTTTCAATCGTATTAAAAAATAGTGTTCTTCCTAAATATTTGCTTTTTTATGATCCAATTTTTAAAAACTAAGCTTCCAATGCAATTAAAGTTAAAAGGCAGATACACTTTAATAAAGTAAAAATACAACTGTTTGAATGTTTCAATCATACCGCATTATATCTCTAGTGCTTCCTGGCATGAAACTTAGATCAAATACCTAAGAATAAGAATTATTCATTAGAACAAGAATTGGAAGCGATATTATCTGTTAGGGAACATAAGTCCAGTACTTTAATTGTAGATAATAATAATACTGTAGTTTACTGTAAATTTTGTTATTCATAATGCATAAAAGATTTGGAAAGATTTAAATGCGAAATCTTGGTTTTGAGATAAAATATCCACGCATTTTTTATATAACTCCATGGAAAATTCATTTGAAAGCCTTTAAATCGAAACTCTGATATTATTATTAATAATTATAGCTTTCCTTCGAGTGATGTAGATTAGTTTTAGAATGATTTAAAAATGCAATTTTTGTTAAGTTTCGGCTCTGGTGTTTATAAATACCGATAAGCTCAGAAAACTTGAAAAAATCATATTATTTACTGACATCTTCTTTTAAGTATCGCTTTATGCGAGTAAGAAAAGATTTTCCTTAGAAATATGTCTTATATTAATTTAAATGCTCTTGAAATAGTACAAACATGTGCACAGTTGGACTATAATATCCCCAAAATATGTTAAAAAAAAACTACGCAACAAAATAAGTACAGAAATTTCCTTATTGTGTAAAACTTTCTTTAAGTACAGAATATTGTTTATTCAAAAAGTATGTGACCAAATCTATTTTTGTGCCTATTTTATTAAAAATTTTATTCTGAAAATATAGATGATAATCCAACAAATTAAATCTAAAGCCAAAATTTTTATTTATAACGCATGGAAAAAAATGGGAAAGGTAGGATCCATTTCAAGGAAAAATTAAATACATATAATCATTGTCTTGAAGATATGTATTATGGGAAAAAAGAAATAGGAGGAAAAAGTAATGACAGGTATTATTTTTATATTGCAAGAATAAGGCCTATATTCTAAGTTTGTAATGATTTTCATTCTGAAATGAACTAGATTATCAACCAGATAGCTTATAGAAAAACTAGTGGAGGTAGTTTCATTTCGATACCGTATTTTTCCATTACAATATTCTAATTATACTATAAAAGAATAATTTATAAGTAGAAATTCTCATAGCCTGCCTTCACTTAAATTATTTCAATAAAATATTTACTAAAGTAAAAAGAAAAAAAAAAACCCGAAGCAATTGCAATTCCAATAAGTAATTTATCTATATGTAATGAAAGTATGAGAATTGGTGGTAATGGTTCTTTTTCTAATATAAAATTGATTTCAATTTCAGAATTCTTAGCAATAACTTAGAAGTAATTTTTTTCTTTCTCGTAAATATAAAGCAAATGTTATAATTTTCAAACATTCCAGAGTTTGACGAATCTCTTCTTATTTGCTTATATTCTTGAATACAAAAACATATTTTTAGCATTATGTCAGTCTATTTTTAAACTCAATAACTCAAAAGCAATGTATGCTCGATGGATGGAATCTGACCCCACTGCCAAATTTACAGATCACCACCAAATTTTGAAGGAAAATCACTTAGAGAAAAGCTATTTATCTGAATTCATTTCAATGAATTCGATAACTCTAAAATGCAGAAAATTCGGTACATAAAATTTGATACACATAAACAGCATCTAAATTATAGATTCTTATCAAATTTTCTGTCAAATCAATTACATGTTTGGCTATCTGTCGATCTCAGCTTTTGTATGCATGTTAACGCTATAATTTTTTAAAGGAATGGCTTAAGTCATCAGAATTGGGAATTTTATCTTGTGTCTGCAAAATTTAATTTCAAGTCAAATTTGGGTTCCATTTGATCTAGAAAAAGGAATTCAAACTACATATAATCTCGACTGTTTCAGTGAAATTGTTATATCCAAGCCAAAGAATCAACAATCAAGCATTTTGTTCTCTAATGTCATGCAATTTCTAATGTCATTTGTGACCTTATCGAAAGTCCGTAGTCAGAGAGGAAAGGAGATAAGACCTTATTTGTGGATGTGAGAAAATTTTGGAGATATCTCCCATGGTGGTTGAAATAACCCCGGTGTTTTAGTTTAAATAGTTGTTAATAAGTTTTCGAGAGTTAAAAAAGAGTGGTATGCATTTCTGGCTGTATTGCATTTGTTACAGTTTATGACGTATGTGTTCTTTGAACTGTTTTATTTTATTGTGATGACTAGAGTTTACTTTTGTAATAACGTTTCCAAATTATAACATATTTTACAATGTATACTTTTTTGTCTTATTTTATTTTAAACATTTCCTTCGCAATTTGTTTTATAAGGATTTCCAACGTCGACTTTTTCAATTTTTAATCAACTTCTTTTATTTACTATAGTTCTGAATTAATTGGATGTATTAAATTTAATTAATAATTATTTCTTTCATTTTAAAGTTTTCTTTAAATAATGAGTTCTTACGTAAGTGTAATATTATATAGACTTATTTTTATAATTCATATCAATGTATATATAATATGTCTATTTGATTTAATTTTTATCTATGCTATGGAAATGTTTCAGAAGAAAAATACAGTAGGAAAAAAACTGCAGAATAAAACCTTTTTAACTATCATCGGAAATATGCAGAGTGGGTTTTCAGTTCATTACTCGTACAATTTTTATCGCAATCATTTTTTTCAAGTATTTCATATAAACAAAATAATATAACATGTTCCATTGCTTTAATCTGCTGAATATATTTTGTAAATGGTCTAGCAACAAGTAATTTTACGACGAATAATAATTGCCAATTAGGAAGATGGTTATTTTCCCGATCGATAAAATATGAATACCCTTTTTCCTTCTAAAGATATAAAGATAAATTAAGGTATTTGGAAAGAATTTATTCCATTTAATAACGTTTACATCATGTTAAAAAGAAATGCATCTTTTCTTTACGTTTTATGCATCCACATTTTTTTTACTTGTATCTTCACGTCTGTTTCACGATAATCTCATATTTGAAATCCTTTTCTTTGAAAAAATACTATTATTAGTAAAAATGTACATAAAAATTCCAAATACAGGCATTTAATTCCTCTCTGAAATAAAAGAAGATATCAAATTGTATAATTTATCACAAATTAATTGATATAACCTTTTCTTCTTTTTACCTGAAAATATTGCTTCACAAAATAAAATATCACCATTTTATAATTAAAAACATGAATTTTAAATTAAATAAATTTAGAAAACTGAGCACAGTTTTTCTGATATTTGTCTATTTTGTTAATACCATTTTTTCTTAGTTTTTGAATAACAAATTACAATAGTGACCTGATATTCAAAGCCTTTTTCCTTACATCATAATATAACATGATTCTCTTCAATTACTGAAATCAAAAGAATCTGCTCGATATATTTGTAAATTATAAAACAAAAGGAAAGTGAATTTACAGCAACACAAAAGAGAGAGTAAAATAAAAATAATGAGCAATTACTCTTTTAAACGCTTTTTATTGCCATGAGACTTGATTCCATTAGAATTGTTCATAAACACATTGAACAAAACTATTGCTATTTTTTTTAAAGTATACTTTTTCGGTATACTTTAAGTAAGTAAAGTATACTTTAACCTAGCGAAGTGTCTCTGTACTATCCATGGGCATATACCCTGCTTTCCTGTTTGCAACAAATGGAAGATTCTATGCACGAAAAATCAGGAAAAGTTTTCTTGACTAGTCATCAATTTATTCACATTGGACTGCAATTTATCTTTATATAATTTATAATAAGCAATTTCATATCACGATTACCAAGTTTTCTTAAAGACAATAAAAATCATTTTCTTCATAAATTAATAATTTCTCCAGAATCTCGCTTTTAAAATAAATGTGATCTTCTCTTTTTTGTGATCTATCCATCGCTCACACTCATGCGAACGTCTACTTTCTTCGACTGCCAGGCAAAACAAGAATAGTTTTCTGCATAACTTTCAAGACAGTGAGATTGCTCTGCCATCTAGGTTTAGGAAATGGAATTACCAATATTTCAGTCTATAAATCAAATATGAAATACGTTTTTTATTAGATATTTCCTTGATTAAATTAATTAAATATATTCCACATGTCCCCTTATTTTTTTCAAAGAAAAACTTTCTTTTCATTCCAAGCTCAATATATCTTAATTCAAAGATACGTCCATTTATCGTTTTTTCCACTGAAAAACGATATTTCATTTATTCTGAAATGCTAGCACATCCAAGCGCATTTTATATTCTTTAAAATAAAAGCTCTAGATATGCGGAAAAACCTTTCTTATTACAAATACATTCCTTCCCACACCTCGGCAGCATCTCCAGAGAAGATTTTCTTTTCTTTTTATTCTTATCTGGAAACTTTATTCATTTTCTTTTTTCATTTGCTTTCGGGAAGCGATGAAAAGTTTGCAGCATGACGGTTTAGAAGATTCTCGTGACTGTTTGTCGAGGCACAGAATTTGTTTCGAGAAACAAGAATAAAAGCTTCGGCTTCGTTAACTCTGAGTTTGGAACGGAGAACGAATATTTCTGATTTCAAACTCCTTCTCCGGAAAGAAGAAAGAAAGAAAATTTCTCTTTATTTGAATTTGAAAAAGATACGAAATTCAAATGAAAAAGAAATCAAGATTATAACTAGAGTTACAAATGGATTTATATTCGTTGGAAATGAATAAAATAAAGGTTCTATAATTTATATTAATTCATATATCACTTTATATTTAAATACGAAATTCTTCTATAATAATATAACAATTATTTAATAAAATTTAAATTAAAAAGCGTGTATTGAGTATTAAAATGAGTATTGTATATGCAGACAATATAGACAATAAAGAGTGAATGTCTTTCTTGGGTTCTATTTCTATTATTTGTCTATAATCAGATGCAAAATCTGCGGAGACAATGTATAATTAGAAAATGTGCTTCTCATATATTTAATATTACCATGATATCAGTGTAATGGAATCCATTGATAATGTTGTACAATACAGCTAAATATGGCTCTTGCGCCAATAAACCACAAGAACCCAAACTCAAATAATTGGAGATATTTGGGTTTGGTTTTATTTGGGATGTTGTAGATCATTTTATATTGTTGCAGAATGGATATAGTGGTGCTTATTGCCAGGCTCTCTGTGTAGCACGTGTACACTTTCAATGCGTCCCCTCACATGCTCACATGTTGGTTTCACTGGTAATGATATAGCGGATATCTTAGCTAAGAAAGCCTCAGCTGACATATTTCATGGTGATGCACCAACTTATTTTGAAATCTCCTCTATCAAAAAGATGAAACCAAGTGCTCTTTGGAAAGTCCCACCTCCTCACCCTCGGTACTTTGGGATGAGTCGCTGTTGGTGTTATCATCTGGATTTCTCTAGAAAACTGCTCTCTATCGGTTTTTGAGAGAGCTGGACACACCAAATCTTTCACCTTTCAACACTCATGGAGGATCTTTGCTGAATATCCTTGGTAGATGTTTTGATAATGCCATTGGTTATGGCAGATCAAGCTTCACCTCAATCATATTCTTAAATGTTTACATTTTATTATTTCTGAGATTCTAATAGATCCGCTATTGTTTTTGGACTTTTTAGAGGTCTTTGGTTTTATGGAGGTGGTACGGCGTAGCTATAACGCCTGGGGTTAGACACAACAACAATAAAACATAATTGAGCAATGTTGAAAAACTTAACTGAGCAATTATACATAATCGATTATGGAATTTTTAAATGTAAATGGAATACAAATAGTCAATATTTGCAAAGAATCAACTGGGTGTTAAGAAAGAGATTTTTTTTTTTAAATAAAGGGTATCGATTTTCATTTTTCAAGAAAAGTTTCAGTTTGCTCTAAAATGAGTTTCCTAGTAGCTACATAAATATTTCTTGAAAAAACGAGTTGATTTTTCGGTATTTTCTGATATTTTTAGACTACCTTTAGATTCGATATTGATTTTGGAAAATGTTGTTTGCCTTAAAAAATTCTTTTATACGAATGACAAGCTATTACGTATTTTTCAACAGAAATAGGAAAAAAATAAAAATATTGAATCAAGATTGAGTTTAAGGCTCAGAATGTATTTTTATCGAAGCAATAAATCTCTCTCTTAGTGATCTTTTTAAATCAATAGAGTGTAGTAAAAAGGCAGAAAGAGAACAAAAAATATACCTATGGTCTCCTTTGAGTTTATTTATATACTTGAACATTATTATTACAGAATTCCGTCAGATGTGCAAATGGGGCAATAAATCAAGCTTTGTCGATAACGGTCTCCAAGTAATAGATACAAAGCACAAAAACTATGGAGATGTGAAAATAGCTGAGACTAATGAAATCTGTAAAGTGTGCGACTACATTCAAAGAAAATTTTTTGAAAAGTCTGATTTTTTAAAAAGTATTTAAAACTAGGGTTTTTAGATGTATTGCTGGTTATAATACAAAATACTATAAACAAAACAAAATTATTGAAAATATAATATACTTTGAGAAATGTGAAAATTTCTAGTAAATAATAATAAAATGTAACCAAAACGGTTAAAACTCTACATAAAATTGTAATGCACTAATCCTATTTTTCTTTGTACACAAGTTATAGAATATAATGATGAATGAGATGAAACAAAATCTAAGAAAAAGTTTTAGATGCAAAGAAGTGATGAGTATAAATAAACATATATACGCATTTTCCCCCATAAATTCACAATTTAATTTTTCTAAAAACACCTATAAATGAAAAAGCATTTCACTAATGATCAAACTTTTGGTTCATTTCATTGCCCATATTATTTAAAACACACGCTGAAATGTTTATGCTAATATAATACCTCTATTAGTTTTTGAGATATCATGATAGCCGAGGAGAATTTATAAGGAAATAAAATTTTGAGAAAATTGGAGTTAAAGACAAATGAAAAAAAAAAAATACTTGACCCTGGATGACAGGTCCTCCTTTTCCTAAAAAATATAAAAATTTTTGGGAAGAGGAAAGTCTGAACTACAAGAAACAACAATTGAAACCTAATTCGTCAATGTGGTCGATAACCAGTAATTTCAACGTAGTCGGATATCTTAAGTGCAAAAGAATGAAATGAAATCTTTTTCAATAATCTCTCAGTATGTGGAAATAAATGGAAATTTTAAGATTGAAATGATACGAACATAGAATTACTTCTCTTCAAATAAAATAAATTTTCTTCCGTCAATCCGAAAAGTGTGTATTCGATGCAAGCAAAAATAATGTTATTTTCTTCATACTTCTGCAAATAGAAAATAAAGGAAGCAAAATTTCTCCTATTGGTTTTCGAATGCTTGCTGTTGTACAGAATTTTAATTTCATTTTCGTAGAAGAATTCCACTTTCTATCAGAGTATATATTGATAACAATTCCCTCAAAAAAGTTAATCGCTTAGAGAATCTTAATGAATATAATTATGAAAGGTGGATTTTGGTTCTGCATAAAATAGTGTGTTCATAGTATAGAAAACATAAAAAGGCATTTTCAGAACTTTTTTTCAACCATTTCAATCAAAAATTGAAATCTCACATCAATTTTGGTCAAATTTTATTTATTTAAATGATTTCTATTTTGAATTTTAGTCAGTTAGAAAATTCAAACTGACAGACATCAACGCTGAAACTTATCTCGTTCAAAATTTGAAATCATTCAAACTGACAGACATCAACGCTGAAACTTATCTCGTTCAAAATTTGAAATCAACTTGTTAGATGTAAAATATGTATATTTTTTTTATTTTCACCTACCTAAATAATTTTTGAAGTATCGCTTGTAATTTGAAAGAGCTATATGTTTTTTTTAATTAGTAATGATAGAGATAATTATATTTATTTTCTTTTTGAATACATTCAATGAAATTGAATGGTATATAAAGTAGTTAAAATATTATTCATTTAACTTTTTTTTACTTTATTATTTGGGTATACTTTCAGGATAGACATTTTTTTGCTTTTTTTTTCATTGTCAGCAAAAACAAATGCATACCTTGGCTGTTGCCTTCTGAGTTTGCAATATACAACTGGCTATGTGTAAAACACAGATTTTCTTGGTTTAAAGCAATGCTTAGGCAAAGCTTTATCACCATCGGATAATCAACAAAGAAAAATCACCTTTTTTTCATATATTAGATATAATTTTTGCAATACGCCTATATAACGCCCATTTGGAAGCAATGGTTGAGCAAAGTTTTATCGCAACCGGATGAATGGTACGGGAGTTCATAAGATAAAAACAAAAATGTATTCTTATATATTAGATAATAATACTCAAATAGATTTAATGTTAATAGATTCGGACTTAAATTTGATAAAAATTCGTAAATTTATTTTGAATAACACATATTAAATTTTATCAATGTGAGTAAAAAAAAATCAAAAAGTACAATACCAAAAGTGCACTGATTTTTATACTCGTGAATGAATGTACGAAACGCTCCATAAAGCTTTAGTTGCCGTATATCATGAAGATTAAATTATTCTTTTTCTTTTGTTTAAAAATTTAACAAAAACTGACAGCAAATTTATCTTGTGGGGAATAAAATGAACAGATTTATACACACTTAAAAGAAGGTTCGAATAATACCCTCAATAACAAAAAACACATATGTAAAAAAAACTAAAACTAAAAATTTTTGCCAATAATAGTTGTTTTGTGCTATATATCATTACCCCTTTTTTTCCTTTATAAGGAATGTGCAATTAAAATAACTTTACCCTAGTTTTGCTTCAAAACGGGACTTTAAACTAAACTAAGCTAACTTTATTTAAAATACAAAGAACATATGTAAAAAAATAATAATAAAAAATGAAATTGCAATATTACAAACACAAAAAAATTCACTGCTTCTTTTTTTATTATTTAAATTCTATTTTACACAACCCGACTTTCTTTTTATCAGAAAGTTGAAACAATATGTTCACTACTAAGAAATTCTACGATAAGAAAGATGAGAAGCAGCCAATATCTTAAATTAACTCTAAATAACTAATCTCAATTATAATTTAATTAAGAATCTACTGAACAAGAAAAATCTTTTTACAAATTTGAATAACATCGTTACGACTAGTAAATTATTCACACGAGAACTAAACAAAAAATGCTTTGGGCCAAAATTGGTTCTCGTGTTTACTCTCATTTTCTATTAAGAAGAGATTAATTCTAAGCTTTAATTACTTAATGTGTTTTTGTCAGCTAGCGAGAAATGCAATGAAACTCTTTTTTAAATTTTTAAAGGCATTCCATTCTTTAAAAACTATTTGCAAGGAATTATTCAATAATGTTATGAAACATTAAAAAAGAATTAACTTTTAACAATTTCATAATTGTTTAAAGTATTATTCTGCTTTCTGAAAGTAGATATATCTAGTTCTGAAAAGAATGTATAAAAAATTAATTAATTCTAAACAATATTTAATCCAACATTAAATACAACTGAAAATTAAATAATTTTTTGTATATCATGTAATTCTCTTGTTTATGTAAAATTATTAATTACTTAAAACTTCCTTCATTGAATTTTTTTGTTAAAGGCATAGGGCGTTAAAAATTACTTTAACTCAATTTTAAAAATTTAGCGCCGCAGACGATTAATTGTGAAAAATTTTAGAGCAATTCCACTGATTGTTTATTATTTGCAAAAATATCAATATTAAAATTCTGAATTGATGATTTTTTATGTCTTCTGAATAATAATCTGAATATTTTTTTTAATATTTCTTATAAACATCAGTTTGGTTTTTATATGTAGTAGTAGGTTTGAATATGATTCTTCACATACGCAGTTTTAAGTTATGCTATTACGGTCACAGTTATATTTCCTAAAATAAATATATTTTTCTTACAATGAATAAAGGTATCCAACAAAAATATTAAAGTTAATTTTTTAAGTAGATCTCTTTTGACTTTGAGTGCAGTAAATAATGTTCTAAACATCAAATTTATGCATTATTTTACGAAAACTTTGTTACCTTGTAATAAATTGTAGAAATGTTATTTACAAAACTTTAATTGGTATTAAACAAAGCTTATATTTTCTTATAAATTTTGTTAAAGACAAATGCGAATACGTTCTTATTTCGAAACTTGCTTCGTTCAGACTGGTTGGAGGTGTTTAGAATTTGAAATCAGATCACCCACATAGTCAAATATACAAAGTATGCTTATTACCATCAGCACAATGATAAATAAACCTTAACTCTCAATTATTTTTTGCGGAAATTATCCAATGCCCGTGCTTTTTTAATCTATGAAACTCGTTTGTATTTTCTCGTAAACAAAGAAATAAATAAAATTCGCAAAATCTTCGACGTCTATACTTCATAACTCTCTGATTTAAAAAAAAAAAATGCTTTCTTAAATTTATAGCTGCCTGTGGACAAAATATTTCCTAGATACTTTCAGCTGGATGAGTAAAATTTTGTATATAGTTTTTATACCAATTACCTCCTTTTGCTAATTTTTTTATCAAATTTCAAACGAAATCCAGAGGCCACGGTAGTCTGTTGATAAGATCTTGGCTTCAGAACCAGATAGTTGCAAATTCGAGACTCGACTCAATCGAAGAACCGTTGATCAAGGGAGGAAAGTTCTCTTGCACGTTAAATCTATCAGGCCAAACGTTCTCCTGCTGGTGTGATGAGCAGAAGGGGTTCCAGGTCAAGTGTCATCCTTGTCATCTGAAGGTGCTTCTGACGAGGGCCGTCACAATAATAGCCCTAGTGTTTCTTTACAACGGCGAGTTAAAATAATTAAACTAAACTCAAACGAAATCCATACAGAGAATAACTGTCTGCACAGGATTACGAATATATTTTATTGCGTTAACTAGAAAACAATGAATGTTAAAGGAATAAAATGTGATTTAATTTCACATTTTAAATGTGTATGGGCATTAAATTTCGTATCAAATATTTTAGAGGGCTGATTGTCTATATGTATGTATTTTTAAAAGAAATTAATTTTGATAAGTCCAAATAGCTGTTCAACTATATAAAATATTAATAAGCGTACCTACAATTCCAGTTTTGTATAGGTTCATTTGGTAAAAACGGAGTTCAAAATACATATTTGGGTTTCCAACATTTGTGTATATTCATCGCATCCAACGCAATCAATTGCCCAAGATCGCATTCCTATAATATCTTTTATAACTATTATTCGTCTTGTCTATTTTTATTGCAGCTAGTAATAGGCATTAAGTATCATTTTCAGAGAATATGTGAGAAATTTCCGGGAAGAATACTTAAGCTAACGACAGCTACGAAGGAAAATTAAAGGTTGAATTATTTATTATCTATTACTAAAACCAAATCATTGCACGATCCAACATTTAGGGATATATATTTTAAATAACTCATAGAAATAATACGTTGTAGATTATTGAATTTTAATTTCTTTTTTTTTCCTTACATAATGTGAGTTTACTTCTCCTAGATCCATTATTTATTTTTGCCCACTATTTCCCTTTTTGATGGAAAAAAAATGTTTTGACTAAGATTCAATTTTATGAAGGCTAAAGCTTTTACTGTACGAATCCAGACAGGGCAAATTTCTCCAAAACTTTCTGTGTTGTGTTATTCTAGAAAAAGATATTTGGATAGCAATGGAAAGTAATAATTAGAAAATTCTAGCCTTTGAGGTAATTTTAGCTTTTTTACTGAATATCTCTTGTCATCCCTAGCGAGAATTTTAGTTGTATTATACTTGGCAGGCAGTTAATAGTATCAGAAAACCCAAATTTGTATACTCAAGTCAACCGAACAAAAATTTGAAACAAAAAACTACATTTATAATCATAAAATCACGTATGAAATTCGATATATTTTACACACTGCATTTCCCAGTTATCAAGTGGGCATGTTTATAAAGATGCAAGATGACAGACTGTCTACATATTCCTTGTTGTATTTGGATGAACTTCTTATAAGTGTCAACATCGTAAATGTTAAATACCTGTATCAAATTTTATCCATCTTCTTTCCCCTCTTTTTGCATTTATCGCATTAACTTACATACAGATAGCCAGATCCAGACATTTCATTTCAATGGATTTTTCTCAAAATCTAAAAGAAATTTAGAAATTTGGTTGAGGGTTCCTGTATGGAATTTTATTAAGATTGCTCAAAATGATTTTGCGTTATCAGTGTCACAGGCAGAGAGATAGGCATAAGATAAGAAATGTGTTTTTCGAACTCAGAAAGATCTAAAACTAATAAATTCGTCAAAATGTTTTCATTAATTTTTCTTATTTTTATTTTCTTTCCTTTTTTGTAACCAAGCGATTCAAAATTTAAAAAAAATTAAGTTTCTTAGATCAATAAAACTGCTTCTTCTGAAGCCCAGTATACGGGCATGATCAAAATATTTCAACGATCTCTTTTTTTTTTTCCTAAACCCAAGATTTGCAAGATTTACTAACAATTCCAACCAAAGTAATTATTTTTTATGAGAGTACTTAAGGGTACACTCATAAATAACGAGACAAAGATTGGCTGGTAAAAGTCAAAGGCTGACTTCGACGATTGGTAAGTCAAAGTTTGACTGGAAGATATTCGACGAATGAAAATGTTCTTATTACTTTGCTGCTCAGTGTACATGGCCTTTCGTAGTTATTGTCAGATTGAAACATTGAGTAATTATCAGGTGTTCCAAAACAAGGAAATACTCCTATCTGCTCAGAGAGCTTCATGGTCTCTCTTACCTGCTGATGGTAATAGAAGTCATTGGTGTCGGTTTGCCTTCACAATGGAAAATGAAACGTCACTTAGAAAATGGCGAGATATTTCGAATTTATATTTAGAGTATTTGAATTTATACTCTGGTTACTACACTAATTTAATTTCTATCTGGTTGGAAGCTAATTTTGCAGTCACGGGCTGAGCTCCCTTACAAAAAACAATTTGTAACTTCTTCATTTGAGTACACACGTATTACACTCTGTAATAATGTGAAGAAGATGCTCTGGGGTAGATGAGAGTTTTAATAACTTGTGGGCATGTCAAACTATATTAGCATAGAAAATTTTGTGATTTTTGTGGCCATTTAACTCTACAAACAGCATTAGAATTCGTGCACAGTTTCTGTAGTATAGAACTCTACCATTCAACAGTACAAAAATTAGAACAGTATTTCTTGTATACAATCCAGTACCTTGCTGAAGGAAACAATATCGATGGGATTGTTTGTGATCGACTGCAATTTTAATTATATTCCTTGCTTAATATCGACCGATTCACCGAACTGATATCTTCTTTGAGACGGTTTATCACAAGGTGGTCATTTTCAGAATTCTCTCATATTCCCATACACATGTTATCACGTTAAACAAGAAAAAAACCAATTTCAGAGAATCTGTACAAAATTCTCAATTTTCCTCCCATTTCTCGCTTCATAACGTAAGAAACACAAGCACTTAAAAAGTTTTAAATTGCTGATAAAACTCTCAATTTTTGTCATCATGTATTTCAATATTTTCAGATTTTTCTGAAAATTCCTATCAATACTATACTTGAGTCGCTGTTTTCAAATTTTAGATTCTTTCCTACTCCTGAGACTTTTATGCATTCCTTCAAATAAACATAAGCCTTTCCAGTTCCTTCACATATGCGTGTATTTTCAAGCATTTGTCCAATGGATAGATTAGACTAAGAGAGATTTGTCCTAAACTTGAGCGACACTATTGAACCTTACATGTGGGCAAAGTTTGATTGAATGAAGACTGGTACTAGGATTAATACATCTGTTCGGAGAAGAAAGACACCAAACTTTACCTCCGATGAAGGAGAATATATTCCTTACGTCTAAAAAAGAGGATTACAAGATGTTGGACATTGATAAATAGATGGAAATTAAGACAAGAAATCTATCAATTAAGGTTAGAATTCAACAGCTTTGATAAAGAAAGGGAGTATCAGTGTAGGGTTTCAGGGTCCCAAACATGTTTTAGAATTCTGGTGTTAAAAATGGAGTTAAACTTCCAGAAAGGAAGTTTAACTCCATGTCTCCAAAAAGAAATTTAATGCATACAGCTGACCACCCCGCCTCCACTTAACGTAGCAGTATCGACATGATTTGTTGTAGTCGAACCAGAAAGGATACTGTCAATTTTCTGAACAATGCACTCATTCGAAGGGGCCAGAGGGGAGAGTTGTAAATAGATAGGAATGTAGGGTTCCTCAATACTGATGATAGTACCTCATAGAGACGATATACACACGAGAAAAAAATATATATAAAATATATATACACACGAGAGTTAAGCTTATCAGGATTTCCACTTTATGTCAGCTAAAACAGGGTTGTTTTTTAAGTTTATTACTCTATTTCAGAAATTTGTAAGTCACGGTGTCCTAGTTTAGGGTAGCGCGTCTTCCTCGGGATTTTGGCGTCCTGGGTTCGATATGGTTATTCTTCCTCTGTTCTGTCAGTGAGATATAGAAATGCACCCCCCCCCCGTAAAAATTGTTGTGAACGCAAATGAGCGATGCCTAAGTAACAAAGTCGTACTCTTGGTCCTAATTAGCTCTACTAAAACAAGAAACAAACTCTATGAGCTTAAATCGCTATCTTCGTAACAGAGGGCTTGTCGAATAAAACAAGTGAAATACGAAACAACAAGAAAAAGTGTAAAGTAAATTATATTATCTAAAATATATATTCCTGGAATTAAAGCAAAAAGTATTTCTTACATCTACTATCGCTATTTTAAAATCCTCCCCATTTTTATATCAGAATTTAATGAACGGTTGAGATTTTTTGATCTCCATAATTAAATAAATTATTTCTTCTTAATGTAATAAATTAAGAAGAAATATGTAATAATGTAATAAAATATGTTAACAATCATTCATTTAAGAAAGAAGAAGGGAAGAAGCACACACACACAAAGACAAAACTTTGCATGAAATTTTCCCATTAATTATAATTGCATTAAAGAATTATTTTTGTAATGAATCATTAATTGTCATGCATTCTCTGTGTCATTTCATTGCGTTTTACATTTAATTCAAACAGCTTCTGATTAAAATCCACTCGTTTAAGTTAAAAGCAATTTGTTATCCAATGTTTTTTCTATTATTTTTATCCCCGTTTGATAACAATTTTTAACACAAAAAGATTTTTCTGGATAAGAAAAACGAAGGCTATGTTGTTTAATTATATTTTGTCTGTTTGTGAAATATTTTAATTAAAATATTTTTTGGGAAAAATAAGATATTTGTTGTGAAAATCTCCTCCCATTATTTTTTGTGCCACATTTCTTTCTTTAATTCTATTCTAATTTCTGTTTTGTCTCTTTTAAAACATTTTTTTTTTTTACATAACTCCTTTTTGTCGGATGCGTGCTTATATGTTTTGCCTTTTGGGATCACATATTTAATTATATTCTTTTACACCTATAAATTATTTTCTAAATCATACTTTGCTCTTTTTTTCCTAAATGAATTTTAACTTTCACATTTTATAGAAAATATTAAATAGTACACAATTTCCTATAATTATTCGTTTATTTATTTTACATAATATTTTAATTCACTGCACTTAACTTAAGGGCATTTTTAAATATATTGGCAGAAAGGCACATTTGTGTATGTTCTTATTCTCTAATTTGTAATGTAGATATTTAATTAATTATGAAGCGGTAATTCTTATTTAAGAAAATTTTCTTCAATAACTAATTATTAAAGGATTATAATTTTCATCTTGGGGTTAAATGCTCTTAATTGTTTTGAAGTTAATGAAGCAGAGTAAGCAGCTGTGCTGTTATCGGAAGTAGAACTTGTATATTTAATTTATAAGTATTTAAATTACGTTAAAGCATATTGTTTACAATAAAGAGAATTTCTTTATTGCTAAACAATAACGTACATACCACAATATACTGATATAAAAGCATAAGAAAAAATTAATAGAACTAATTAATTTTCCGCTTCATTGCACATATAGAGTTTTTCACACTTTTTAGGATATATCAGGTATATAGTTACTTACCTTAGCAAGGAGTGTTCGAAAATGCAAGAGAATGTCGGGAGCAAGGAATTTAAAATAAATTACACAAGATAAATGTTATAAGTTTTTAAACTACATAAAGTGTTAAACTAAATAAAATTACAAAATACTTTTTTATTATAAGTATACAATAGTTGTATTTGGAAATTTAGTATATGGTCTCTACACCAAAGACATCTATTAAATTTTAATTTGCATATATCTATCATATTATAAGTAAAATCTATTAACAGAGGATTCTCCTCTGAATCAGTATTTTCAGAAACATGAAAACACGGTAACTTAAAAAAGCAATGGGCAAATATGTCAAAATTGTTTTTGTATTTTGTGTCTAAAATTGTAGTTTTTCATCAAATAAAAATGTGTCTAAAGAACAAATTCGATTTCAGGATACTATTAATCTCGCGCCAATGATCAATCGTCAAAATGTTTCACAGAGGATCAAACAATAGTTTCATTAAAAATGCTAAATGTATGCCAAATACTTCACAATTACAGTACGCCAATGCTATACAAATCGTAATCTGCATGATAAGTTTATTAGAGAGTAGGCGAGAAGCCCTTTTCGCATTTATGCGTGCATTAGATAGGTTTAATTTGGTAAAACAGGCGTGAGAGGAAAGAGGAATTAGAGAGAGGCGGTTCAATTGAAAAAGGAAGAAAAACAGGAAATTTAAAAGACAACAACTATTATGGACAAAGTCCCCCGAGACAAAATTTAAGCATTCAAGTCTGGTATTTAAACTTCCAAAATCTTTCCAATTTCCATTCTCCTTTTCATTTTTCAGATATTACTAGCATTATTTTCATTATATGCTTTAAATAAAGCGAATAAGATTGGAAGGGCTCAAGGAATTTATAAAAAAGTATAAAAATAACTGTGTTAGTTTCCTCATTCAGTAAAAAAGAAATCAATGACTGTTTACAGATATTTTCTGATTTTTTTTAATGTATCCAATTAAATTTTGTTTTCTTAAAAGACAGATAAAATTCGAAACAAATAAAAATAAGATATTCCAAAAAAAAAGATTTTAGTTGAAAAATAAATTTAAATAATGAACAGAGTTTCCATTGACAGGAAAAAGAATGCAGGAATCAAACAAAACCACGAATTGAAGAAATCTTCAAACCAATTTGAAGGAGAAAAATCTAAACTTCCTGAAAAAGTAAAACATGAAAGATGGAAGAAAAAACAATTTGAAAAGCGAAAGCACAAAAAGTGACTAGAAGACGTTAAACGGTATAAAAAACGTTATATAATACAATAAATGCATATTGAAAACCATTATATAAGCTCCATTTCGTAAATAGCATTAGATATTTATTTCTTCAATATCCATTAAAGAAAATTTAAGTGTTAAAAAGAGTTTATCTGTTAGAATTTGAAAGGATTAGAAAATACTCCTCCAATTTGTTGGCTTTAAGCAATGATTTTTAAGACTATTTTTCATTTTTTGGTTTGATTTTATTCATCTTTTTTCAAAGCCAAACTATAGATGGCGCTTTCTGTCCTTCTTTTCTTTATAATATCAAAATAATATGCTTTCATATCATAGTTTAGCGATGCAAACCCTATTCTTCTAATATCCAAACCCTTCCTAGTGACTAATTGTATTCAATATTTTTTCGTGTCTCCAAATTTGATACCGAACTTGCTTTTTCAAAAATTCATTTATTTTCTTACCAACCTATTTATTTTATCTCTCAACTATATGTTGGTTATACTTATTAGTTATCATTATTTTATATTGGTTATTGTTTTTGAACATTGGTTATGTTTACTTTCCATTAAATCTATAAAGCAGCGATTACATACAAAGGTCCAACACATACACACGGAGATGCACACAAAATCAGTTTTATCATTTCTGGAAATATTTGACATTTGAAATCTGTAAAGATATATATGAAAATGTGATTCATATTTCTGAATTTTACAGAGATCATTAAATACATTTCTATCCCTTATGCGCGATGTAAACATAAAACGTCTGATTGCTTATAATGGTCATTTTTGCTATTTCAGTTATACAGTAGAATATATTATTGCATCCGATCGGATATATCTGAGATTTTTATCATGATAAAATTTCCACAGGTTTACATATCGTGTTCTCCGTATGTGAATCGCAATGCACTTATGAAATGCGACTGGGACATATATGATACAAAAATATTTCCAAATGTTATAGAAAAGATTTTTTTTCAATTTAGAACTGTTAAGCTCTTCAGATATATGGAAAAATTAAGTGAAAAATAAAACCTGAGACAAAAAAAATCAAACTTTTTTGTGGAATATACTTGCCCAAAGTAATCACTTAGAACAATCTAGATTTACGTTAAGGACTACTCTAAACTACAGTTAAGTGACATGGATTAAATTTGAATAATCTGATCACAGCGACATCAACACTGGTTAAGATCTTTATGTGATGGACACCACCGGCCATGGTACAGCCTTTCCCATAGGAGGTACTTCCCGTCATCGATAGAAGATAGCTTACCCTCACCATTTCTGTACAGTACAGAAAGGCGCAAACCAACCATCATACCAAAGGTTGCTCAACCTCATTTCTGAAATGCCCTCTGGTGGAAGTTCGTTGTATATATGAATCGAACAAATAAAAAGCCGACTTCCTGACCTAGGGGTAGCGCACCTTCCTAATGTTCTGGGTGTCCGCGGTTCGAGTCCCGGCACGGGCTTGGTTTTCCTTCCCCCTTTCTACCACCTGTGATGTGTGTGAAAGGGCCCCCTTCCCCACCGTATAAAGAAACTGATTGTGTGTCATCTTCATGTGAGCTAGAAGTCAGACTTCCTTCCTAGAGTGCTTACGTACTTAACCTTTATCCTCACAAACTACTGCATAAAAATTCGGTTTAAATCGCTGCCTTCATCATTGAGTTTGTCTATGGCAAATGCGTAAGTAACAACAACGAATGAAGGTAAGTATCGTAATATCATAGTGTTATTAAAAGACGCCTTAGTTGTCTAGATAGCTTATTTTTCCGACTTCAAATTTAGTTTCACTTATTTATTTCTCATGAAAAACACAGATGTGAAATATAATCATTTTACTTAGCTTCCAACAAAGGAAAAAATATTCAGTCGCTTAAATGTATGATAAAATGATGTAAACGTTTTAATTTTAAGAGCAACATTGAAAACTATTATAAAATGTGAGAGATTTTTTTTAAGTTATCAAAATTCCGGAAAAGTCAGCATTATTGAAAGTATTTCTTTATTCTTAAAATTAATCAAAGTTATCGTTTCGTAATATATTTTGTTTCGGTTATGTGGACACCAACATCTAATTTAAGAGAAATCAATGCTAGATGATTTAAAATTTATCCGTCTACGTGCGGAGACAGATTTTTGCAAAAACTCTTTATTGATCAATTTTTGTTAATTTCTTGGTCACTGCAATTCAAAAACAATAAATAATACAATTTAAAAGGTTTTATGTAACTTAAAATCCAGTTAAATGAGGAAATTTAGGTAAAAAAATGGAGAAAATTTATGTAAAAAGCAGATCGTCCTAACAGAAATTCTTATTAATATTTGCACATTCGTTTTTCCTACAAAAGATATTTACAGCTTTAGTGAAGTCAATGAACTAAGATCTAAGAAATATTTGCCTTTACAAGAAACTTATAGCAATTTGAGCATTTCCTAACTCAAAATTTATCTAAATTCATACATGTAAACAACATTAAGTAGCTGTAAATCAAAAACATTTTATCTCAGAGCTGTAATCCTTATTGATTGAATTAAGAATAGTATAAATAACATGCATAAAAATATCAGCAAAACATATTCACAATGTTTTGAGATATCATTTTTTGTGTATCAAAAGTTTTACATTATAGAAGTTCCTCAAAAAATGCATTTAAAGTTTTTATTCGTCTTTTATGAATAGTATTTTTTATCTTTTTTAATATGCACCACATTTGTAGCATACACCTTCTTTTTTAATAATATTTTTAATTTTTAATAATTTTATCAGTTTTTTTTTTCTTTTTAATGGTTTTTAATTTTTTTCACACTTTAGAAAGCTAAATATTTAGAAGCACTTAAAAATGAAAAAATAAAAAAACGGTGAATTTTGACCAAAAGCGGCCTTTTAGACGTAGACGGATACCTTAAGAAAGAGATTAACTAGATGTGGTAAATATTGCTCCTCCAAATCTACCCTATTTTTTTTTTCTCTTTTACTTATAATTTTTTTTCTAAAATCTATAAGTTGATGTCAAAATAATTAAAAGCTTTTGATTTAATTTCAACTTAGTTCAGGTTACCAAAAATAAAAATAAATTAAAGTAAAAAATAAACAAAAGAAAAAAAACGGATGCATTTTAATTAATTTAAACTAACAATCGTCAGTCCGAGCCACATTAAAGTAGTCACCTGTTGATCCTTCAAATCGTGCATATCCTCAAATATTTTTCCTTGACAGCTCCCTTTCAAACTGTTACTAATTTACTTATTACTTGCCTGCCTTAAATAGAAATAAGAAAAAAAATTACTAAACCAATAAAAAAATTCGAAAAATGAATTTTATTTCATCAGGCATTAATATATAATAAACGTAAATGTGAAAAAAAATATTAAAATGATCTTGAATTTATTATATTGGGATGTTGAATAAGTTCTCGCTAATTTTGGGGAAAAATTAATGCTTTATTAAAAAAAATATTTAAAAAACAGGTTACTGAAAGTATTGTCCATCTACTGGTAAAGTCACTACTTTTCTCCAACTTTCTGGCAGTATTTAAATGCACGTTGGAAAAACAGCGTGTCTTTTGAGGCTTTCCAAGGATCGGCCTAATTTATAGCATCTTTATAAGAACGGGAATATTGCTCAGCCAGATAATGTATCATCTACAGGAACAAGTAGTAATCGGAAAGGCCAACGTCTGATTAATACAGCGGGTGGCGGAGGATTCCCCACTTAAGCCTTTCATAGTAGGTTTTAACTGATTTTGCAAAATGACCTTATCGTGACTATGCACATATAGAGGCCGTTTTTCCTATAATGTTCGCCTTAATCACTCCATTTGTATTCTGTAGTGATCCCCCCCATGATGGTTTGAGCAGTTCATAATAAACTACATCTTGATGATTCCACCAAATGTAGAAAAGAAGCTTGGAATCATGGATATTCAGATTTGCTAAAGATTCTGATGCATAGCCGAGGTTCTAAGCTTAGAGTTACAGTAGATATGAATTTTTCATCGCCAATTACAATATCAAGCAAAACTCCTTTCCTTTTCTGCCGTTGAAGCATATGTTCACACTTGGAAAAGACGCCGTTCGAGGACTCTCAGCTTCAACTTGCACGGCAAAAAATGCCCTTGCTTTTGAATCATTCTTAATGCTTTCAAACTTTTCGAAACTCTTGTGTGATTTTTGCAATTTCAACTAGCGTTTGATTAAAGTCATCAATTATGTTTTTAGAAATATATTTTAAAAATTCAAATAATAAAATAATATTTCTGAAGAAATTAACAGATAAAAAATAAAATTTTCCATATTAAACATACCAAAAGTAAAAATTGCTATAAATTTTCAGGGAATTTTCGCTATTATCTTCCAAAGGTTTAAAGAGATATTAATTATTATTTTCATTTGTAAAGTTCCTGCATTCATCATTCTGGATTTGCATAGAGAATAGATTTACTTTTCAAGTAAGACGTATTATAGCGACAATATTTTTTCATGTCTCCTTAATCTACGGCGTTAATTTTCTAAATATATAATTTCTTGAATTTAAAATGGCGTTTTTAAAAAGAAAGAAACATATCTCAAAAATTAATCAACTGAGATTAAAAGCATAAAACATGTTTAAAATATTAGTATAAGTATTCATGATTGGTCCAGAATATGTATTTCAATATTGTTGACACACAACTATTATACCAATAGAATTTTTCTTCTTCTTTATTACCACGCATGTGCAGAAACATTAAAATCTTATCTTTTAAAGGATATCTTGAAATGACTTTTCAAAGGTCGGTAATAAATCCCTTATACCGTTCCTTTTTTTTCATTTTTATTCTCATGTTTCAATATAAAAGATACTTACTGCCTTTTACCTGATATGATAAGGCATGTAAAAGTAAGTCATGAATGCAATGTAGCATAGCAATAGAAATTCAAAAAGTATTATAAAAGATTCTTTTAAAGAAATGAATCAAACCTAAAGAATTTCAGGTTGTGTCGCATAGGTTGAATATGATATAAATTCAGAGTTATGTGACGAGATAGAAGTGCACATGCTGACGTGGCACAGAACAACGTCGTATAGCAATTAGATATTGACAATATGACAGAGTTTCATGTCATATAGCAAGCATGGTGGCATGGCAGAGATTATTGTCTTTCGCTAAGTACTGCACGGTGATATCGAGTTTTTGTTGAAAAAAATAAGGTATGGCGATATGGCAGAGTCTCATGATGTATGGCAAGTAGTTAAAGACGATATGGCCATGGAAAATTTCCATGCTATATTGTTACAAAGATTTAAATAAATACACCGTTGGCTTTAAACTAACAAACAAATTTAATGAAGGAAAGCAGCGACTAGCAACTTTACAAGGTATAGAAGTTGTTCACGACTAGTGGCTTTTTATACACGAACAGAATATTCCAGAAACAACTAATTTGTATAACAAAAAAAGGTCAAGAATGTTTAACAACATAAGGAAACAGACTAAAAATCAATGTTTTGGATATAACAGCAATGGCGAGCATCGCAAACTCTGGGTTTGGATCCCGTGCTTTGACCATTGGGTCACTGAGCTCGTGGTAAACTTTCTTTATGCAGCAATAATACAAGTATCTCAAGACAAAATGGTGAAAATTCATGTCGTGCACGAAGTCTTACAAAGGCCCAAAGGCCGAGTTGCACTACATACCGAGTCATGTAGTGCATAATGACAAGCAAAAGTTCCATGTTAAGTAATGCCTGACAGCATCGAGTATCATCTGCCAAGTTGTGTTATCAACAATAAATGTTTTTAGTTGATAAATGCTCATACTTCCAAACAATTCAACAATTTAATGCATGCATGCTTCTCATGTATTTATTCATGAAACATATATATTTTTATTGTAAATATGTATTCATTGATACTTCTGCAACTCATATAGCATTTCATTTAATTAATTCACTCGTACAAGATTCGTACGTTTTCTTTAGTGCTTGTACTACATGTTTTATTAAGGAAATAATCTTTTCCTAGACTTGACATGCCATCAAAGCTATAAAGGTTTGTAGTAAGTTTAAAAGTAAAACTCATAAAAGTTTAAATAGGCTTTTGTCTAGGAACTACATTAGAAATACCATGAAGTCGGCTTTATAGTTCAATTTGCAGTTAAATTAATCTCGTAGGTAGTACAAATTCTATGCCAAGAATATTTTTCCTTTCAAACCTACATGAACAAATGCTATAAAATAAAAACAGTAAAGTTTGAATTTCGCTCCACTACAATAATAAACTAACTGTTCTTAATCTCTTTTGACATGTTATATTTCTATTGAGGCTCTACATCTGCCATCCTGGAGGAAGGAATTGTCGGTATCAGAGACACTGTTGTCTTCCGGGTTTAAAGTATAATTGAATTTTTTTAATAACATTGATTTGAAAAAATATATCTAAAGGCATTTTTAAATGAGTTGTCAACAGAATGATCGTTTTAAAAGATGTTTTGGTAATTTTAAAGATGTTTTCAATTAAAAGTAAAATGCTGCCGTCACTGTGAATTTTTTTACAGAATGAAAAGCCGAGATTTGATTGCTTAAAATGAAAATCAAACCACACTTTAATATATAGAATTTTGTTTATGTATAGTGCTTTCAGTAATTCTATTTAATTTATATAGAATTTTATTTATGTATCTATTTAATGCTATATTTAAAATTCCCTTCTTCAATTTATTTACATATATATAATATAGATTATAGGCAACATCAGACCTCTGCTGAAAATATTTCAGACTTTTTAGGACTTCTTTAGAGAGAAAACTTATTCTTCTCCTTTCCTTTGTTTTTGTTCTTCTTCTTGTCATCGAATTTTTGGACTTGGTCTGACTAAGTCAGACTATGGAGATTAGGAGCATCAATAGATAACTTAAGCTTATAGACAATTTATAAACAACTTAATATTTGGAAACAATGTTTTATAGATAAATTAATAATATATTTTGTAAGTTTTATTGATAACTTAATAAGTGGAAATGAATATTTGAAGAAAATAATTTTTCCAAACTTATATTTCAGCCATAATTACCAGGACCCATATTGAAATAAAAACACATTAAGCAGATCCAAACTGTTTATAATTGATTGCAATGTCAATGAAAGAACTTTCAGCGAAATGCAAAAATTTCCTCATTGCATTTTTTATTTACAATGGTGTTCAGTTTACGGGTTTCTTAGGGACTAAAACTGAATTTTCGGCAACATTAGGGAAGTCTAAAATTAATCGAATATTCAAATCGGGACTTCGAATGAATTGAATACAGTTTACATTTCGAAAAACAGAAATGAAATTTAACAATAAATCAACGGTGCTGTCGAGATTTAACATCTAACTAAACTAATTTGAGGTAAAATTTTTTGAATGAAAAATCCTATAAACCAAAAGATGTGGGAATATATTAATATAGAATTATTTGAATTGAAATTATTTCTAATAACAATGCATTAGTAAATCCCAATAAATCAATCATACGCGAATTCAATGGTATAGTGTCAGACATCAAATAAGCAATACACGACTTACGAATCACGGATGTACGGCCTTAAATTAAACAACATTCCAAGACATCGCTAATTGAAATATTATAAATCTAAGTCAGTAAATAAATACATACATTTTGCAGACATAAGATAAGATTTAGATGAATGCTATATTCATTAAATTGATCACCAGTACTAATACATATGAACTGATTAATTTCATAAATGCATTGTTAAAGGACAAAAAAAACACCATTTTCATTCAACAAATTTCTGCTAATCATAAAGATGAATGTGTGTGTGTGTGTGTTTTAGTTCTCTACATGCCAGACCATTTGACCTAGAGTTATCAAACTCGGCACATACAAATTTTAAAATATGTAAATATACAACTTGATAATGAAGATTTTTTTTTTGGTATTAAGTATGTATATATACAAGGTATACAACTAATAAAGTTTTGAAATTGTGCTGTTTTCCGAATTAAGATTTAATTTCAGAGCCAATAAATAGAGACAACTTGTAAAAGTGTGCTCATTTAAAAACATTTCAGTTATTTCCTGTGATGTGATTCAATGCATAAAGATAAAACAGAAAATTTGTGAAGAATAATAAGCAATATTAATAAAGATTCGATTCAAGCAGGAGTGATACATTTCGGAAAATATCAACTTCAGAAATGTTTTGTTGAGGAAGTCATTAAGACCAAAATGCAAAAAATATGTTACTGAATTCGTTAGCAACTATTGAAAAAAAGGCAAATGATCACCAAACATGGCTTACGGTTACTAAAAGTGACTAATGTTTTAACGAGGAAATAAGTTACAAGATAGGATTGATATGGTTACAGAACTGTACATCATGGAAAGTTCTTAGAAATAAGTCGCATACATCTTTCACCAATCACATTTAATTGTTTCTAAATTGGAATGAACGTGCATTGAAAAACTCTAAGTGGAATCTCCTTCACGTTCAACAGCTTACTCAAAACAGTTCTCTACATTAGTACTGAGAGAGATTGGCATAAAATGAAATAGCGAACAATTGAAGAAAAAAGTTCCAAAATGAGCTATCAAAAATATGTTTATGAAATTTACACAAATATGATTTATATCATCGTTATAGTGGTTTCCTCTTGCAAATGAACATGCACCTACTAATTTAAACCTCAGTTTTAATATTTTGCTGAGTTATCATAATGATATTTAGATATATTGCACGTTACCATATTTGCAACTAGTCCTTAAATCATCTCTGTGTTACAGAAGGGTTGATTCGTGCATTTCAAATTTCTTAGAAAAATGTCATCTGCAATCCATAATTATTTATATTTATATTGAAATAGTATTAATTTTTCGCTAAGAAAGTAGGTGTAGTTTTAATTTTGAATTCTTATTTTTTATATTCAGAGAAATTTTAAACGTAAAATTTCCTCAAAATATCAAATTTATCGACGATTGCAATTATTTCTTCTTGTACACAAGAGAGTCAAAATATGCTTACGGAAAAAAATCCCAACATCAAGAAAAAATTATTGTACAGAAATGAAATTTTAGGAATACATTTGTCTAGGTAACATATTTAATTGATTAAAGTTATTTAAATGTGAAATGTTGGTACCGTTTTAATGCAATTTTAAATGTGAAATGTTGGTACATTAGTAACCGGTGAAACCGCCAGAATTTTGAATGCAAGCATGCAAACGTGCATGCATTGTGTCGTACAGGTATCGGATATCAGTTAGTGGGATGGAGTTCTATGCCTGTTGCATTTGGGTGGTCAATGCAGGGACGGTTAATGCTGGTTGTGGATGATGCTGGAGTTGTCGTCCAATGATGTCCCATACGTGCTCGATTGGAGAAATATCTGGTGATCTAGCAGGCCAAGGCAACATGTCGACACTCTGTAGAGCATGTTGGGTTACAACAGCGGTATGAGGGCCAGCTTTATCCTGTTGGAAACACCCCCTTGAATGCTGTTCATGAATGGCAGGACAACAGGTTGTATCACTAGACTGACGTACAAATTTGCAGTCAGGGTGCGTGGGATAACTAAGAGAGTACTCTTGTTGTTATACGAAATTGCTCACCAAGACATAATTCCAGGAGTAGACCCTGTGTGTCTAGGCCGCAGACAGGTCACTAGCAGGCCTCCTTCTAACCAAAAAACGGCTATCACTGCGATCAAGGCAGAACCGGCTTTCATCAGAAAACACAACAGATCTCCACTCCATCCTCCAATGAGCTCTAGCTTGACACCACTCACGTCGCAAACGGCAGTGGTTTGGAGTCAGTCGAATGCACAGTACAGGGCGTCTGGCTTGGAGCTGTCCTTGAAGTAACCGATTTGTAACAGTTCGTTGTGTCAATGTGGTGCCCACTGCAGCTCAAATTTCAGCTGCAGACGCAGTACGATTAGACAAACGCCGAATACGACGGTCTTCCCTCTCAGTAGTACCACGTGGCAGCCGGGAACCTGGTCTTCTTGAGGCAGTACCTTCCCTTGACCACTGCCGCCAATACTCATGCACAGTGGATACATTCCTGCTAAGTCTTTCAGGAATATCGCGGAAAGAAAACCTACCTTCTCGTAGCCCTACATCACGACCTCGTTCAAGCTCAGTGAGCTGTTGATAATGGCTTCTTCGTCTTCTCAGAGGCATCCTTGACTAACATTAACCCACTACGTCAAATCTCATCTGTAAATAAAGATCACGAACCTTACAGCACTTATTTAAAGCAAACCTCATTTGCATGTTCATAGTGTCGCTACTAGCGCCACACTTACGTGCGTAGCTCGAAATTTGAATCGACGTCACATTTCAGATGTATAAACACGCCTACCAAATTTCGTTTATCTAGCACAGCTCCATCCTAGTGTTGGGTTTTTTTCCGTGAATGTATATTATATGGATGAAAAATCTACATTAGATCACACGATATCTTCCCTTAACAATAAAAAGAACATGACTGGTCAAATGACCGATTATGAGCTCTTACATCGAAAATGAGCTTTTGCACATTTGACTTCATGGTTTTTGTCTAAGAATTATATATAGCTAATATTCTATTTTATTATTTACTAGCCGCCTTTGGCAACCAGCTGGTTCGCCATGAGTAAAGCGTTCTAAAATTTTCAATTAAATCACATATTCATTAGCCTTGAAGTAATTCCGGGCATATATTGACCTGAAATTAATATTTTCTTTAAGATGATGGACGGAAAGTTCTAAAAGTACACCATTTTTCTAATAATATTCTTTAATTTTATAAATCAATCAGTTTGAATCATCGGTTATGCTTCCAAAATATTAAAAAAAATTTCGATGATGTTGCCAAGATATTAAATATGTTTTTTTAAAGAAAGCGAGAAAGGGAAAAAAGTATTAAATTAATGATACAGATATTGCAAACGATTACAGACATATGCCATTAAGTCGGGATTTCAATGCATATCCTGTCTAAATTCAATCAGGTTTACCGTAAATAAAGAAGATTTATTGAATTAATGATATAGATATTGCTTTGTTTTGCATTTATTTTTTAAAGAAAATATCACATTTTATATTTATTTTATCCAGTCACGTGCTGACAGTTGCATTTCTGTAGATTTATTTTGCGATGATAGGTTTTTTTATTTGAACTTCCGGCATTGTTTTCTTTTATTTTATCCAGTCACGTGATAAAAAACATAGTTAAAATATTTCTTTAAAAATTCGTTAAAAATAGTAGCTTAAGTTATACATTAAAACACTGATACCGTTAGAAAGCTAATTTTTTTATCTTTAAATTGATATAAAAATCATGCTTGTGCAATAATATTTTCGGAAGTTATAACGGAAAAACGTCGAAATTTCGCTTAAATTTTAATTAATTCAAATTCTAATTAAAAATTCGGAAAAAGGGCTCCGAGGTACACATTCGGGACCTCCAAGTTATACATGTACCAAATTTGGTAGCTGCAGGTCCAATGGTCTGGCCTGTAGAGCGCCAACACACACACACACACACATTGAGCTTTATTATAAGTATAGATATAGATATAGATTTGTTTTATGTGTATTTTGAGTAATACTTGCCGTATACCGTTATTTATTGCAACCAGTTATTTGAACGGGAGAACAATATATTGGTTTAGAACTACTAGAAATTATGATGCGTATTCAAGGTATTATATTTATTTAGTTACACATTGATTTAGCTTACATAAATCCCTGGTTTTTGTGCAAGCAAGCAACAGAAGAAAATATCTTGAGATATTTCTTTACTCCAGTAAGCAGTAGACCTTACCACCTATTTTCTTGAAACCAGTGAACAACCAAAAGAAAAAACAAATAGAAAACGATTGATGTCTAAATCTATTACAGATTTTTATCAATGTAGAACATTCCAAATAGGACAGTGCAACAAAAATAAAACCATCAAAATTTGTTTTAAATTTGGAACACGTGTTTGCGGAAAAGCAAAATTATGTGCTTAATCAATCTGTGCAAGTGCAAAAAGCAATAAATCAAAAATTCTTATTCTTTGTGTTTGTAATGCATAGAAATCAGCTATACATAATTTTGCTAAATTATAATGAAGTTAATTTGTTTGCTTCCTTTTTAACATTCATATCCCATATATTCAATCAGGAAACATAAAGCCTGGTCATTTGACCTAGTAATGGTAGAAATATGTTTAGAGGCTCAACAATAATGACGGACCTTTTTAGAATTTGAAAAAAATATATTGGGTTGTTCGGAAAGTCATTTCGTTTTTTTTTTTGTTTTTTTTTCAAAATGAAAAGAAATTTTCGTTTAATGAATAAATTATTTATTAAATTATAAAATTGCCATTCTGGTCTAATACCTTTTGCCACATTTTTGGTAGTAACATGATTACACGCTCATAAAAGTTTTGGTCTTTGCTGTAAAAAAAACTGATCGAGGTGGTTTTTGGCCTCCTCATTTGAAGGAAAAATTTTGCAAATCAGTTCTGGTACTGATGTACTGTTAACACATCTTCTCCACACATATTGGCTAATTTATTTCTGGCTTGACAGCATTTTTACCTTTTATATAGCAAAAAAGAAAAAAATGACGAAAATGCTGTTTAATGCTCTCCATATTTAAAAGGGCACCATCCAAAAACTACTGCGAAGAATCAGCTGCACTTTTTCACACTCAAGCCTTGCTATATCAGCTCTTAAAACATAAAATGATTTTGCGGTTTAAGTATGAAATTGGGTGCGAAAAATACAATTAAATCCTCTGTCGGGAAAAAACGAAATTACTTTCAGAACAACCTAATATATTGTTTCATCGCTTTTGAGAATTTCTTTGAACTTTGCCTTTCGGCGTTGCTGCTACATCGATTCTTTTAGAGTACTGATACTTTCCCACATATGTCGCTTGAGGGCGCTACAAGTTAGAGGCGGGGCATATGCTTATGTGACAATATATATACACTAAGTATTGTTAAGTCTAGTTTTAAGAATCGTAATACAGTTGAAACATGTTTTTAATCTAAAAGTGAAATGAACTATTGCTATCTCCCTTTATTTTTTGAATGTACTGAATTCTTCTAATCTAAAAGAGAAAGGAAGACACGAGCTAGTTCAATCTCTTTACTTATATATCATTTTATCTTGAATTTTCGTTTTTTTTTTCACTAAATAATACTCTGCAGAAAATATTTCCTCTCCTTACAACCAAAAATACTGATTTCTCTTTCCAGTACATTAGTAGCTACTACACTTTGTCCAAACTACCGACATGATGGAATATCGCGCGAAGAAATTCTTTTCTAAGAAATATTTCCTGCCTTTCCTGACCGTTTGTGTAAGGTATTCTAAACGAATTACGGCGATACTTCCTCTTGTTGTTTTCACAATAAATCCTTTTTATTCCATTCTGCGGATCAGATAATTTTCTTTCAGAGTATCAGATTTTTTTTTCCTTTCAGTTCAGAAAATTCGACAGTTCCAAAGCGATATATGAATGAACAATACACCGTTAAATCAACCTTCAAAATATCAACCTTCTTTCAAGCGCTATTCATCTATGGAAAGATAGGGAAAGGTGTGTTTTTTTCTCCCTATCTGTCCTAACGAAAAAATTATTCATTAGCGTGAAATAATAATAATCGAATGAGAACAGTGAAATGTGTTTTTGATACTTAAAGTATGTGCCCTCATCTCCCCGTTATCGAGATAAAAGTTTTTGAAATTTAGTGACATTTAAAGGAAGCACCAAATTTGTCGAGTTTTGCAATAAATGGAATGCTTTATAAACAGTGCTCAGTATGTCGAAACTTTGAATAGTAATGAAGTTTTAGCGACTGCTCTAAAATATTCCCAAATTGGATATACTCTCCCAACTCTTTATAAGACAAATCAGATTAATTTTTTAAGATTAGACCAGTGTTTAATTTTTAAAGCAGCAGTAGCATCCAATCTTATTGGTTTGAAGTTAGTTTGGGTAAATTACAGGTACTGCCTATAAGTTACCCTTGTTTAATTTATGTTATTTTTTAATAAAGTGGTTCAGAATTAAGATAATAATTATAATAATCGAATCGTTTTCTAATAATATATTTTTCGAATTTATAAATAATTCAAAATGTAAAATTTTAAGGAATAAGTTCTTTATTTATTTTCATAAAATCAGAAAGGTAAAAAGTGAATGGTTTGAAATAAAAAAATGTAATATTTTATTAAAAGAATTCAATAGTTCTCGTCATATACAATATTTGAAATATATCCAATGATTTAAAACTTCATATATATTTAATTAATTCTTATCTTTTACTGTTACTTGATTATAAATTAGAAGGCCAAAATTTTAATTATATTACAAAAGTTGTTGAAACGATTTTCAGTAATTATGAAAATTATTGAACATTTGGAATTTTAAATAAATTTTCAGGATTTCTAAAAAGCTCAACAAAAAAGAATGTTTTGTTTTATTTTTGCGTTTACTTCGAAATTGTCTAGGATAAAGGGAATTGTTAACATGGTTATTTAGATTATTCTTTGACTTGACTTGATAACTTGACTCAGTTTGTTTCTAATATTTAATTTACATTAGCTGTTCCAAGTGATTCGTAAAGAGATTTTTATATTGCATCTTACTTCTATGATTGATTTTGAATTCTGACAGAAATTTCCAGGAAAAAAATTTTTACCCAGTAGAGGAACTTATTTACCAACACTTGCTCAACATTCCAGACTGAATAATGCAATAAACTATGTTCTTTCAGACAAAGAAATATATTGTCTAGACAGTTAAGTAGAAAAATATATATACAACACAGATAGATGATAACAGAGTAGATTTTCAAAATGGTGATAACAAATCTTTTGTCCAACTGCGTAATACATTTTCGAAAATGCAACAAAATTGAGAATTGAAACAAAATATTTCATGATATGAAACAAAAAAAATCTGAATGTTATCAGTTCTTTTAAGCATGTTAATACAAACTTATTTACATTACCTAATATATTATAAATGAAAATATTGACTGTAAATTCTATCATTAGAAACAGGAAACGAAGGAAATAGCATTAAATAAATCTTAAATGAGAAAAAATATTTCGTTTATTAATAAATAAGGGAAATATCAATTGCAAAATCCAAATCGATGCCTTAAACACGTGAACTAATATTAAATGTAGCCATGGCGAGTTAAAAATTCATCTTCGAATTCAGACAGACGAATCGTTCACTGAGAAGAAAAATTTATGAAACTGTTTACGATTGGTAAACATATTATTGCATTTCCTTTTTATCACTTATATATATCCAATAGTTTATAATAAAACTATTAGGATTGGTCCCCTTGAAACTTTCTCACTTTGGGTAACATTCGTTTACAATAGTTACGAAATATTCACATTTGATTAGTTTAGTTACATTGGCGTCTCATTTTAAAGCAACGCTAGGACTATTTTACGACGGACCTCGTAATTTTAAGTCATGGTCAGATGACGCGAAAGACAACTCAGATGGTTTTCTATCTCCAACCTACCATACTACCCCAGCCGCAGGATATTTAGAGTTTGCTTATTTTATATTAACTTTTAAAAGAGTTTATCTTTTTTAGCGATCTATCATGTCACTCTTTGATATATTTTTTTTTAGAAATTAAGTCATGCATGTAAGATTAGTTTCCGAAAGTCGAATTTGTATTTCAGATGCGTTTTACCAAAAGGGTCGAAATAAAAAAAAAAATTGACCCAAAATTAAACTAGTAGTCACAAATCCCATCTTAAATTTTACTTACTTAAATAGTTCTGGCTTGAAGTTATGGCGTTTATACGTTTCTAAAAGTACGATTCATCAGTTAATCAATCTAATGTTGGATTTGGCTCAAAATTTTATGCACTATAGATTTATACAGTACATACACACATTTAAAATCTATAGTGTAAGCTAAAAATGTCTGCTATAGAGACTGGAAATGTGTGCACTAAAATTTATACATCTAGATTTCATTATTTTTAGTTGAAGTGTTAACTTATATAGCCAAGTAGCCGAACAAATAGACATTCTTTGAACTGATTTTGTTCGAAATTTGATAGAAATCTACAAATTTGTGTAAACAATGTACCAAATTTCATCCAAACAGTTCAAAATGTTTTTGTGTTATCTTTATACTGGCAGACATTTTTCCAAAATGTTTTTTCATTTAGGGAGTTCGAATTATTCGACAGTTTTTATTCTGACCCGTACCTCCTATGTATATCTATCTCCCCTATTTTATAACCTCTATATTTTTTATATATTTCCTATATACCTCCTCCATATTACTCATGTGAGAAATTAAAAAGTGAAACACTGATAAATTTGATAAAATTTATATGCATCTCTTAATTTATCAAAGCAGATTAGATTTAAATAACGGAATAGTCAAATAACATTCACAAATTCATCAGAATAAAACTGAACATTGTGTACAGTTATTTATTTAGTAGATCTCACGTACAAGGAAAATGAACACAAACATTTTGCAAGCTGAAAACATATATAATCAATACAAAAAATATAATAAAAAAGTCTAATTCTCGTCTCGTGTGTTAGTTTCGTTTGCTTTATGTGCTGTCCGGAGAAATCCAACCCTACATCCATCTGTCCCTCGATTAAATGTAACAAACAAATGATAAGCAATTGACGCGACATTTTTCTCCTGGAATGTGACAATAGTTAGAAGCAGAGCTCAGTTAAGAAGAAGGTATTTTTCCTTTATGTTTTTAACAATCTTTCTTACTTGTAATAAAAGTTAACATTTGTGCAATTCTCGTACTTCACATTTAGAGTTTTCTTATAAGATTTTGATATCCAGAAGAACTCTCTATTATTTACTTTTTCATCTGCAAAAAGATTTCTCAAAAGAAAAAAAAACTTCAGTTTCTAAAATTTCATATTTCCTTCTGAATCTTGTTGTTTGAGATAAATTTATATCAGGTTTTCTTAGATATAATGTAGCCAATCCATGATCATGTGATAAACCTCATGAAACCGAAATCATATATTGTTCTTCTATGATATTTTTTTTCATATTTCTTTAATAATATTTTCTTTTCATTTCTATGACTTTGGAAGCTAAAACGGATATCCATGCGTTTTTTCAATAATGATTAATACTGAATGAAAACAAGAAAGACCACCATTGTTATTGTAACAATCAGTTTTATCAATTGTTATTGTTAAGTATCATATATATTTCACCCTTCATTCTTAATTGAAATCTAATTATCTAGAGAGTCATTCCCAAATAACAACAGATGGGATATATCGTTTTTCGGAGACCTTTAATCTTGCGGTAATTAACAAGAAAGTTGATTCCCTAGTCAGAGATAAATTCAGACTTCTTCATGAATAAAATAAAGAAGGATGAAAGAAAAGTGAACAAAGAAGGGTGAGGAAAAATCTAGTTATATGGGAAATGGTTATTTCTCCTCTCTTCATATTTTTATTAATTTCTCGTACATGTAGTAATAAAAAGTACAATAATATTTAAAAATTTTGAACTCGATATTGTGACCAATCTCCACATTTTACAGCTCCTTGAGTTTGATGCATACATTCTCGGAAAATGTCAATGGCAAAAAGGTTCAAAAACCTTTCAATTTGAAGGACAATATTTGGCATTTGGTTTTCGAATAACATGTGCATATTTCTATCCTATGATGATTAAAATCTGTTAAGAGTATGTATGTCTGCCCGGTTGGTCGAATAGAAGTTAACAGATTAACTGTGAAAGGAAGACAGCTGGATAGATAGAATCCACTATGCATATGTAATATTTATAGTGCCGTCACCAATCAAATTTGGATCGAACGCAACAAAATGGTGGCCGTCTGCTGGTCTTTACACACAGAAAAATTTAGTGCGTTTCTTCAAATTACAGCAGCTTATATATGTCAAAAATGTACGGGATTTTGTGAGAATAAATGTAGTTTTGAGCATCATTTTTATTTTAATTAGAGAAAAAATTCCTCCAAAATACAAATTCAATTTTTGATTTCTATTAATTGCAAGACAGGAATAATTGACAAAGCACTCAGCTTGAATGGTACTGTAGATTCAGTAAAAACACTAAAGGTTAATATTTTGCAATTATTGTATATCTTCCATGGAAGGCACTTTGTGCAACTTATTTAAAAGCATGCGAAAAAGTTTTTAAAGATTCCCCCTTTCCTACCTGCTTTATTCAAGAAAGCCATCACCTTCTCGTCTAACAACTTTCAGAATTTTTCATCTCTACCCAGAATCTATATTTGTGATAGCTTATAGGTAAATATGTTTTTATCAAATGCTGAACTTTTAAGATTTGAAAACATTTCCAATAGTTCATAATTAATTGTAATTTTTACTGTAAATGCTAAAATTGTACTTTAAAATTTCATGGGATCAATTTCAATGATTTCGGTCACAATTAATCATCACGGACTAATCGTTTTATTCATAACTTTTTAATTAATCATTCAGTTACCTTCCTGAATTGAGCAAATAATATGTTTATAGTTCAGAAATGTTTATATAATACATAAAAGTATTCACTTCTTTATGAAATTAATATACACTTTTCATATCATTAGTGGTATTAATGGTAATTGTGTTTGTTTTACTAAATATTTTTATAGACACTATATCAGCAAAATTGACCAATAATGGCAAACTCTATTCTTACGCTAATTAGTATTTCACTTTCCTTTTTGTTCAAATTACGATAGACCATGAAATTGACAATATTAGACAGGAAATTGGATTTGCTTAAAATGTTATAGATAATTACTCTTAAATTTCGACATAATCATCATACAGATACAGACATTTGTCACATAGATGAACGTGGTTTCCCCTGTCTTATTCCTAATATGTTACCATCTTTGATATGTGGTTATCCCTAAAACTACTTTGAAGTTTTTCATATGTTTGGAAGGATTGGAGTTTTATCAAGGTGTTCAAATTCAGAAAAAGATGGGAATCATTTAGCTCTAAGCCTCTCTTGATGAAATTATCAAGAAAGCAGGTCTGTCACAACAAAATTTGTTTTTCAACAAGCGATACACGAAATTCTAAAAAAAATTTATCATGCTTCAACACTAGCAATGGTGTAAGTAGATATCAAGATGAAAAAAGTCGCAATGGAAGTGCAATTAAGGAAAATGGTTCCATCGCATATGGTATGAATGAAAGTTCTGCAAAACTTTCGCAGGTTTTTTCATAACGCTAGAAAAAAAGTTTAATTACTAGAAATATAGTTATTGATTAATCGTTATAGGTGTTGTTGGATATGGTGACCGTTTACGCCATTGTTTGCGAAACCAATTTCAGGGTGATCTAAAAGATGTTAGACATATTTTTGTTGTTCGCAGGAGCGACAACAGTTAGGGGGATGTGACCATCCATTATGTGTATAACTATCACATGAACAAATGATTTAACCACTTAAACGTTCTGCCTGAATGTCATACGAGCATCGATTTTATCGAATTTTGATAATTGTAAGCAAAAAATAAACCATTCTTAACGATTATAATTCAATGTTAAAATTACTTCAAAATTACAGATAAGTCAAGCATTCGATGGATTTCCATTTGAATCAAGGTAAGAAAAATGTTGCCAAAATTAAAGTCATTTTATTAGATAGTAAAAAAAATAAAATATTTCAATGGTTCAAGTGACCTTACAGATTCAAGTATTGTCAAAGTAATGTATTGTCCAAGATATGGGTTGAACTCACCTACTCCGCTTCTTTGGTTGTATATCATCAAGGTGGTTATACTTGTTGAGGGAGAACAGTATAAATGCCCCATTATATATGAATTAAAAGTTTTAGTGTATTACTACCATCACACTTTGTAACGCATTTGGAAGTGTGTGTTGTACAGACAAGATACATTGAAGTTCGAGTAGAAAGTATATCCAAAAATGTTATTACTGTTTTGTCCTTCCTCAATATCTATATTAAACCACAACTGCCATTTCATTGGGGACATTGCCATTGGCATGACCATCATAAATGCATTATATGAATTGAAAATGATATATGGGACAAAAACACACTCGAGTTTCACATTTTTCACATTCACATTTTAATAATTTGCAACACCATAATCCATTCAGTATTTGATCTATCATGAATGTCTATCAGGAAATTCCTGAGTTATCAGTGCAATATTATGGAACCTTATAATGAATACAAAATAAATTAAGTACTCCAAGGAAATGGACAATGAAAGATAAATTAATTAATTAATATAAGGTAAAGAAATTGATAATAATAAAAGAAAAATATATTTATTCATACTTTATAAATACATTTATTATACAATATAAATAATTGTATTAGCATATAAGGAAATCAAAACATCAATCAGATCAGAAAAGATATTAGTATGATACTAAATTACTTTTGAATCACCAAAAAGATTACATAAGCAATTAAGAATATCAATTTTCAAAATTTTGAAAGGAGAAAAAAAAATTTTATCTTGCTTTTTTTTATTTTCAGTTCTTAAATAAGTTGCTTTCGATTTCTTGGAATCATTTCTTTGAATTAATTTAAATGTCACACAAAATTTAGCATGCGAAATGGTGTTTTATAGATTTCATGCCTTTAACACAAGCTTTATAAAATAAGTTAAAAATAAAATAGTTGTTATATTTGATAAACAACAACTAACTCCCTTAAAAACTAACATTGTATTAAATTTCATCATAAGAAAACTTTGAAAACTAGGTTAAAACATATCTAGGACCATAATTTTTGCTGGTCTGTGTAAAGTAGATAATTTTGTATGATTGAAATAAAATTCTTATAAAATCTAAGAAATTAAATCAATATAATCTGTAAATATATTAAAAAAATATCATTCCAATGTTAACTATTTTTTTATTTTAAAATATCGCCAATAAGATTTAGCAAACTTGAAAAAAGATGTGCATATTATTTCAAACTAAAATTAGAATAAAAATATTTACAGGAAAAAGGATTTAATACAGCATGAACTAAGGTATATAATTAAAAAGCAATAACAATGATGCTGTTCACAAATATAAAAATATATTTATACGTATAATTAAATAGTTTAAGATAGACATTATTACAGAGTTAAAGTACACTTGAAGTAAATTTCATGAATGATGAAAAGTGAAAAATATATTGACTATTTTTCTCCTTCAATTTTAAATACCCTTAAGAAATTTTATAAAATTAAGGAAAAAAGTATTTAGTAAGGTTACACCATTTCCAACAAAATTATTTTATTTTTTTCAAAGCAACATATTCATTTACATAAAAACCAACAATCAAATGCTTACTGAGTAAAATAAAAATTTTAATAAAACAATATGTACTTTAATTAAATAAACCATAAAAATTCCTATCCGATTGAAAAAAACTCTTAACATTTAAATAACAGACATAGTATATCTTTTATTCCAAAGATAATTGAATTTTTTCCTTTGTTCATTCATGCTGGGAAAAAAGTTAGTCATTTTATTTAAAAACCTTTTTTTCACATTTTATAAAACGCCCATTAAAAAATCGCACTCTCCAAAAAATTCCGTAAAAAGAAACAATGAACTTTTTAATGAACAAAATAACTTTCTAAGCATAAAATCTTGTTTCCATTCGATGATTTTTATTTTTGCTGTTTTGTCCTGTTGTTCTTTCTCAGGGCATCATTCTTTCTTCACACATTTCTTCCAAAGTTTATTATTCTCCAGCTGAAAACTTCTTTAAAAGAGTTTACTTGTTTTTAGTTTTCTTTTTGTGAGTTTTTTACGAGCTCCTAAACCCTTTTAAAAAATTCTTCCTATTTTTTCTTTACTTATTCATTCTATTTACGTTTACAACCCAAATAACCACTTGCCTCCAGTTTCAATGAACGGTTTTATGACGTCAGATGAATGCAAAATAAATAACACTTGGTGTCAAAGTTCTTTTCTTTTGAAAATAAATGCATTTTACTATCGTTTGGCGTTTTACATTTTCTCCATTTGTCATCATTGGCTTGGTCTATCTTGGATGCCACTTACATTATTTAATTTGTTGTTCAATATCTATTGAGAGAAGAGTTCTAATAACTAAGTTCCCAATTTCCATTTTAGAATTTCACGAAGAATATTCGAAAAAGGATCTACAGCCATATTTTGAAATTTCTCACATGTAAGAAGTTACTAAAAAACTTCTTTACATACAAGAAACACTTTCTCATGGAAATTTTTATTTGATTTATGTGTTTCGTAGAAAACATGGACATATTTTCACTGCTATTTGACTCAATAACAGAGAAAGTCAGAAAAAAAATAACTTATAGACCACCTAACTGCACTCTTCAGAAGGCTCATTGATTGGTGAAAAATAAATAAATTTAATGATTGTTAAGCTTAATTTAGCACTGATAATATTTAAATTAATCGGATTTAAAATACTGCAACTAGATCTTAATAATTAAAAATATTTGTGAGCCAAGTAAATTCCTTAATATGATAAATAATAAAAGTTAATGGTAAGAGAAAATTGTATTTCTTCTTTTATTACACTAATATTGTTATAAACCTGTGGTTTTGCTTTCCCGCGCTAATACTGTCATCGTAAGGAAGACCGATTTACAGTAATATGTATTGAATAGTAAATGGGTGTGACGTCAGAGGTCCCAAGGCTTGGCGACAAACTTGGCAACTATTTGGCGACTTGGCAACGAATTTGGCGACTTTGGCGACAAAATGGAATGTATTTGAAACATCGAGAATTTTCCTTATCCGTCCACTTGGAGCCGAGATCCAGCTAGAACGCTCCTGATTGGTCCAGAAGATGTTAGCCTCGCCTACCGCCCGTATATATTACATATATAGCCCGTATATATAACCGTACATTCTGAACCTTTTTCTTTATTTTTCCGTAACGTATTTAAATCACGCCAAGTACATCACAATTTCCTAGCACATAAGCGTTACATTTATACAATAAATCGCAGAAAAAGTGAATGCATTATGCTGTGTATATTATGTTAAAACCCTAAATTAACTATTTATGATTTGCCTTTTTACAAATTAACCCTTCTCTGAAATTTGAATGAAATAGTTAAAATGATTCTTTAAGAGAATTCTAAAGACTCATATTTGCAAAGTATTTTTCTTAGTGAATTTGTGAAAACATACATTAAATAATTATTTATTTTCTTTTCCGAAGAAAATTATTCAAAAAAACTGAAGAAAGTGATATTAATTATCTTCTATAATTGATCTTATCTTTAAATCACCCTTATCAGCTTATTTTTTTCCGTTTCTTTAATGGGAAAAGGCAACTGTTCTGTTTGCTAACAATATATAAGAATTCATCGTCAAATATGCGGTCAGAATTTGAATGAAATAATTAAAGGAAAAATCTCAAAACGATTTTTCTAAGGAATCGAAATTTTAAAAAAACAATTTAAGGAAGTTGTATGCAGTAAATGACTGTTTTATTTTCTTTCTTTTAGGAATTGGTACTACAAACTGGGGAAAATTCGAAAATATTATCTTCTACAATTGTATTTTTATTTCACCTCTTTTTTCCATTTTCGTTTCGTTTTGTGAGAAAAAAAAACTGTTCTTTCTGCTAGCATTACATGGCAAACCATGCAGATTGAGGAAATGTTCAAATATGCAAAATGAATTCGAATGAAATAATTAGATCAATATTCTTTAAAATGATGATCCTAATAATTCATATTTGCAAAAGTTCTTCCTCTATGAGTTTATGAAAGCCTTATGCGGAGAAAAAGCCTTGTATTTCGAAGGAAGGAATTCCGATAAAAGGAAAATACCTCAATTTATCATCTTCACTGATACATTTGAAGGAAGAGAGCTCGATTAATCATCTTTACTGATACATTTGATCTCGTTTTCTTTTTCCCGCCATTCTTACTAAATATTAGTCTAAAGATCCCACTGCGCCTGATGTCACCATTATATAAAAAAATTCCTCGTCAAACTGTCAGTAGTCTATAGAAATACCACTAAGATTCAGCCTATTTCTCTGAGGAAGGTTTTTTCAAAATTAGATCCTCTGAAAACTTTTTAAAAAAGTGAAAAAGATAGCAAAGAAAGTTTTTTTGCATTCTCCCTTATAAATGTGTTTTCCAAATTCCCCCACTCTTCCTTGACACAAACTCAAGCATAAATTTGTGGTCTTTGGTTAAAAGCTTGAATACAACTATTGCTGATTTTTTAAAATTATTATTATTTTTCATTATTTTTAAAACTTTACACACGAAATTTTCCTACTTCATGCTAAATTTAAAAAAAAAAAAAACTGCATAAGTATTTTTTTCTCATAATGATACAACAGTTATTTTTCATAATGAAGGAAATAGATTCCTGACATCGAAAAAATATTAATAAAAATATTGCCACTTTAAAAAATAATCAAACGTATACCTCTAATACTTTAATTTAAAAATGGCGAAATAGAAGTTTTACCAAACTGTAATGTGACTTGAAGATAATTAGTTAAATAAAAAATGAGAGCAATTTTCTTGAATTATTTTATCTGAAATAGAATGACGTTGAAGAAAGAACCTTTTCAAACTAGTAAGAAAGCATGTTAATCAATGAAAAAAGTAATTATCAAAAACAGAAATACCTAGTGTAAGCGTAAACAAAAAGGAATAATAATGTTTGAAAACAATCCTAAGAAATGCAAAAATAACTAATTTAATTAGCTATATAATTGCTTTTTACTTAATGTAAACAAATAAATTTGACCAACTTAAATTTCATTTTGACAAAAAGAAGTTTCGTTTCTTTTATAGGAAAAAGAATATTTGCTAAAAAATTCAACAAGAGCAAAATCTCTAATCTTCTTATGATTTCTTCTTCTATTTCACAATAAATAAAAATAACATTCTTGTATAAAAGAAAACATTTAATAACTTACAAAAAGTTATTTTTCTGTTTCTTTTAATTTTTTTCTCCTGCGATTTCCGAAAATGTTTCTCCCCATTAACAGAGCTTATATTTGAAAGAAAGGCAGATTACGACTCAGGGATAATTGTTGTTGTTGTTTTTAATCTTTTGCAGACAGAAACAGAATGAAAACTTCAGATATTTCCGGGTGAACAAATAAGAGAGCAAACTTTAATCTGAAGGCTTTCTCTGACATAATCTTCGAATCTTATAAAAGCAGGCTTATGTTTATATTTTTGAGAACAAAAAAATGTGCTGAAAAATATTTGTAATTCCATCATTTATTTGGGTTTAGAATGCTCCTTTTTTTCAAGAAATGAGAATTATTTTAGTTTTAAACTTCTGGGAGGAGTCATATATGCTGCTGAAATTTCAATAAATAAATCATATTTTAGCAGTCGCATTACTCTATCTTCCTTTTTGAATAATAGATGGCGAGACTTAATAAGGTACGAATCCCATGATGCATTGCGGTTGTAACTATTTAGAGATGAGATGCTGTTCGGATAAGTTCTGCGCTCATTAATTTCTTGTCTTGTCTTTCGCATTTGAGTTTGTTTTATGTGAAAGGTGATTCTTAATGAAAAATTTATATTTCTTGAAGGAGGGATTGACTTAGAAGTAGACAAAAATTTCCTCTGGTTTTGCCTCTGGAAAATTAAAATTTCCGTCACCTTGTAGAAACAGTACAATATTTCTAGTTCTGAATTCAGGCATTCTGCTTGATATCACTTTGATCCAAAAGATTAATTCGATGTCATGGTTCGATCAATTTATCTTTTTTTTATTTTTGTCGTGAGAGGGCAGCTAGTGACATAATGAAGTGTATCGTCCACTTTACCACAGCCACGTTGATCCGACCTATAATAATGAATCGCTGGAGGGAATAACGGAATGGGCAATGGCTGGTTATAAAGATTATATCTAGCATGTTCCAGGATGAGAGTTAAAAAAGACTTCGGTTGTGATTTGATAAATGCTATTATATCATTTTTCTATTGGCCCAATTCATTTATTATACTTTTAAGATAGCTTCTTGAACGTGAATAATGGAGTTCTTGAATTTATCTTTTTAATTTATGTTATATATAT
>JAPMOQ010016056.1:676060-701475 GCA_026543055.1 Argiope trifasciata | reverse complement strand
ATATAGTCTTAATGTTATTCGTTCTTTCACATATTCCAGCATGCAATATTTTTATGAATGAATTTTTATTTGTTCAAAAATCACAATTCATTGTTTACAATAATCCTGTTACTTTTTTTGCAATTTCATAGGAAAGATATTGCAAAATAAGAAACAATTGTTGAAAAAAACTATTATTTCTTTACATATGACCAATTTGTAAAAAGGTTTGATTTATAATACGTTTTATAAAAGAGGCGTAACATTATGCTACTTTCTATGCAAAATTTTAGTGAATTACTTAATTTTAAGATTCATAAAGATACATTGCATAATGTTTTGCAACTCAAATATTTTATACAAATATTCTTTAAATGTAATTTGAAGCTATATTTAAAATTGCTTTGCTTAACGTAAATGATTCCGTAAGATTTTATAATTTCCACAGAACTTCCATGCAAAAACATGAAAGAAGAAATCTTAAGAAGAGTTTCGTTATTCTAAAATGTAGGGATATTACCTTACTCTATAAATCAAATTTCTAGCAATAAATTTAAGAATACAAAATTTAAATTCTAAAGTAGAGTCTCTATTTCTTCTTTAACGAAATATAGATGAAATATTATAACAATAATAAAAATTAAACTCTAGATTTTTGACGAATATTCACATTTCAGATCTCTCTGATTTCGAATTTTTTTTTTATTTTGCCTAAACATCCATGTCTTCATTCGTCTATGAGCGCTGTTACGTAAACACTTTTTGAGCTAAATTTTAAAATTCGGTACATGCATTTGAGAAAAAGTAATAAATTTCTATAAGTTCTTTTCCTATATGTGTGATTGATCATGTAAAGGGAGTTTTACAGCTGCCAAACGTAAATAGTAATTAAAATAAAATTTTATACATTAATTAAGTATATACAATACATATTTCTTTCACATTTTAAAACAAATTCGCCATATAGCTTACAGTATATCTGTCAGTGATTTGATATGCATGTAAAAGAGCTAGTTAATAAGTGTAATAACTTAAATCATTGAAATATAGTACGTTATTTTGTGACTATAATTGTAGTGTATGTAGCTGAGACACAAATTTTAAATTCAATAATTCATATGATACGCCGGAAAATATAAATCCTCACAATAGATTCAATAAAGCTGTCAGAATCTCTCCAAATATCTATATTTTTGTAACTTTTGTTAGTTGTCGAAAGCATTCGAGGCATTACCATGATGGTAATTTTATGGGTGGGGAAAGTGAAACAAGAATTTTATTGGAGAATATGCTGTTATTCTTAAGAACTATCACATCCAGTGGTTTGTGATTAGAAAAATTTGTTCATTTATTCGTTAAAAGAAATTGCATTTCATTTGATTTTAATAGGAAAATAGTGTTTGAGTTTCTTTAACATTTTTTTTTTAATTCTTTTCCACAAATTTGTGGGCACTTTCTTATTCTTATGTATTTTTTGAAAAAAGTCCAGATTTATATTTAGTATAATAAAATGATTCGGTCAATTGTAAATTCAAGTTCTGTAAAAATTTAAGGTATTCGACTACGTACGAAAGAAGTTTTTTGAAAAATTGTATATTTCATAAACCATTTTTGGTTTTTACATGTATTTTCAGTTATAAACACTATAAATACTGCTAAACTTCTTTAAAATATAATATAGCGGGAGATATTGGAAAATGTGCAGTAAATTTTAATGAAATTGAACCAAAATGGTTGACACTCTACACAAAATTGCAATGCAGCAATCCTATTTTTCTTTGTACACGAATTATAGAATACAATGATGAATGAAACGAACCAAAATGCAAGAAAATCTTGAGATACAAAGCAGGGATGGGTAAAAATATACTTTAGTATGCTTTTTTTTCCATAAATACACAACCTAATTGTTCTCAAAACACCTATAAAGGAAAAAGTATTTCACCAACGATAAAACTCTTGGTTCACTTCATTGCCCATATTATTTAAAACACATTTAGAAATTTTTATGTAAATACATCGATGAGTTTTTGGGATATTATGTTAACGGTGGAGAATTTTTATGAAAATTAAAATTGACGTTAAAGACAAATTTTAGCTGAAAAATAAATTTTGCTTAAAATCCCTGTGGATAATAGGTTAGACCTTTTTCTCGAAGAAAAAATCAACTGTTTTGGAAACAAAAAAGTCTGAATTACAAGATATAACATTTTTTAAAAAAAAATCGCCATTCTGTTCGAATACCAATGTTTTTAACGTAGTCGGATACCTTAAATGAAGAATGAAACTTCTACAGAAGTAGCCGCAATAAATTCTCGGTTTCGGACACAAGAGGTGCTCGGTTCGATACCCAGTTTTAAAGACAATCCGAATAAGCTGGCCTGATGCATGGGACCAAATGCACTCCTGCTGCTGTGGTATGAAAGCTTGGAAAGAGGGAGTAGTTCAGGTGCAGTTCTCATCATTTGACAATTGAAAAATACAATTTCGGCCTCGAAGCAGCCCTAATGTTTCTTTAGAAAACCGAGAATCTAATACGACTTAACTAAACAAGTATTCTATAAGTATTATTTCTTTTCATTCAAAAAGAAGAAGAGCAGTTTTTTATTTGGTGATATTTTTTGTATTCGGATTTTTGAATAGAAGGCAGGCTATGAATCCTGTTATATTTTCTTTCTTTCTGTAGTAGTTTTTCAAACTGTGTTATGTTTATCCAAAAAAGATAAATAAATTCTAAACCATTTTCCGAGTTTTCGTTTCACGAAATATTGTAAAATGTTCCATTTAGTATTCCAAATACACATGTATTTCTGAAATTTCTATAATTATTCCAGAGATTTGTAATTCAAAGGGCATTTTTTAGAGTACTTATTCTTATAAAGTTTCCTTTTTGCAAGATACTGCAGATGTAACGTTGAAGTTTCATTTTTACAACCGGTTTCTTTTTTCCTTTTAATTTCACAAGCGAAATACGTGATCAAAATAGCAGATACACCGTAAAAATAGTCAAACAACTCACATTTTTTAAAGAAAAATGTGCCTTTTTCGAGAACATAAAATGGATAAATTTTACATTAAAAAAAGCACTCAACAAATATAACGGAAAAACAGAGAATCAATTTTAATTCCCTTTTTTTCTTTAAGAAAAAGCTGGTCGAAATATAAATAATGTGGAAAAAAGTATTTTAATATTACTAATGCACTGAAAAAAAGTATAAACAGTACAATTTTTTTTTTTTACTACATAATAGTCTACAGTAAATTAAAAAATCTTCAAAAAATATTTTTACTTCCATACTTTTATAAAGATATTCAGTCAGAAAAGTTTTTATAGAATTAATAAGATAATGAAAACAATAATTTTGCTGTAAATTTTAAAATATATTAAAAGAAGAATTTCTGATTATTTCATTTGTACCCTACTTCTTATTCTTGATATTACTTTAATTATTAATTTATTATTAATTTAATAATTGGATGTTTTACAAAGCCATTATCTAATGGTTATTAATATAAAACGAATATATATGGATAGTAAAATAAAAATCATTTCACAAATTTTGTTTCAGTTGATGATCATTTGTAAGCTGGTGATTTTCATTAAAAAAATTCTTTCTTAAGGCATTTGAAGAACTTTTCTATGTGGTTCATGTGGAAGATACCTTCATAAAATTAAAAAAAGTTATACTTCGTGTGGAACCATTCTGTATTAAATTATATGTTTTTTGCCATTATAAATAATTAATTTTTGCTAAAAAACTATTTTTGTTAAATTATTTTTTATAATAATAGTTAAATAATTGTTAATAACATTTTTAAACTTATAAATATTTAAAATTTAATTAAACTATTAATTTAACAAAAACTCACATAATAAGTATCAAGTTTAAAAAATAAAAACGTAATGTATCTCGACCAGAAACACCATTTTGAAAAATAGTTTTTCAGAGCTCCAGTAAATTGGGAATAACAAGGACAAAAAAGCTGAGTTAAAAACTTCATTTAGTCAATTATGTGAATTTAACGTAATAAAAAATATGTTATATTAAATTAAAGGAGTATTATAAGGGAAAAAAATCAAAATTTTAAAAAACAAACAATCAAAATCTGCTCATTTGAAGAGATGTCTTCTTACCATCTGTAACAACGAAAAAAATCGATTAGAAAGATTAAAAAATCGAATAGAAGCTTCTTTTCGAATAAGTCTGCACTTAAAATATTTAATGATATTTTCATTAAAAATAAAAAAGTAGAGTTTTAATATTTTTTATTAAATTTTATTTCAAAATAAATAAATTGTTGATCACAATAAAAAATATTTCTCACATTTATTCTGAAAAAACAAAATAACTATTCTTATTAAACTTTGCTTAACAAGCATTTATCTCGATTTACCAGTTCAATTATTTAAATTATGTTCCTTGCTAATTTCAGAGATGACATGAGTTTTTATATTTAGATCAATAAATATATTTATTTCAGTCAAAAATTTTCATAATAACTAATTACTTGAAGTTATAAATTTACATATAATTTGTGTCTTCAGTTTAATCGGTGTGTTTAAAATTTTCAAAAAAACTTATTCATTGCGAATGGAAATAGGATTAATTAAGTTAATAGTTAAAATTGTAAATTATTAAAGAAAAGTAACGTTATTTACTTTAGGCATGTCTTTTTGCATGTTTCCTTCACTTGAAGAGCCACAGCAGTTATTGTTGTAAAATACATAATATTGCAAAAGTTATGAGGAATTTTTTGTAATAGATTAAATAAATAAAATTTATGATATACAATTATTTATTTTCACCTTAAATTAAATAAATACATGTCTTACTTTCAATTTTCTTACCATATTTTGCAAACGCTTTGGAAATACTAACATAATTTTATATTTCAGTCAGAATCATATGTTTCACTTTTATAAATTATCACAGTCTTTCTTTAAAACACCATCTAATTAAACATTTTTTCCGTCTACTTTAATTTTAGATACAAAATGTAGATGATAATAATTTCAATTGATAGATCAATGCTTTTTCAAAAAATTTACAAAGATAGATAAATTTTGTGTGAATTAATTTTATGAACATCAGGTACTTATAATTCCAGGTATGACTGAATTTGAATTGTCCCAAAACATTTTGATAGACACATGCAACCCTATTTTCAGTATTCTATTTGCAGTTCTTAATATAATAAGAAAAATACAATATAATAAATATTAAAATCTTACTTAAATAATAACTTTTAAAAGATAATTAAACTTTTAAAATCAAATTGTTGCCTTTTCGTTAAAAACTTTACACAACAAAATATATATTTTTTTAAATTATTGTCTTAAAACATAACATTTAATTTAAAATTTTTTATCTTTATCTATTATTATCTTTGCTTTAATTTTTAAATAAACATTTTTATTATAGTTAGAAAATATTTCATAAAAGAAAGTCTCCTAATAGTTATAAAATTAAAACCAAGCAAAAAATATTTTTCTCTATTTTCAAAGTATTCGGTTTCAAGAGTTCACTTCAAAACAATTTTGAAAAAATCTCCTGATCTTTTTAATTATTATATCAAAAAGTAATATATTTATAAAAGAATGTCATGACAGTATATTCTTCTTTTAAATGATTAATTCATATTTTTTAAATATGTATTATATTTTTTATCAAACAAAATAATACATTTTAATTCAGTTCAGATAGACAGCCAATATTTTAGATCTTAAACATTTGATGTTTCTTTTGAAATCTGTAAAATAAGTATCTGACAAATAAATTTCTTTTAAACATTATATATATATTTTTTCTTTTTGGAGGGAAACAAAGTAAAAAGTAAATTACCAATATTCCTAAAGTTCTACAAAATGTTCTGCAATACAACGCGAAGCATTTCAATGCTTTACTTTATCCAGGTTATAAAAACCTATTGTACTAAAATTTTAACTCAAGCTGCATTTCAGTTTTGTAGCAAAAAGAGAACTTTAACAGACGGCCACATTTTGATTATTCAGTCTAGACGTTTCGAAAAGCAGAAATATAGTGTAATAAAATGGAAAAAAGCTTTTCAACTTCCTTAAAACATATTAAAATTCAGCGTCTCAGCTGGAAAAGACATTCTGCCTAGAAAAAAGATTGATATTTAAATATTTGCTTATGTAAAATGATCATATGTTGAAGAAAAGAAAATTTTCAATATGTCTTATTCGTTTTCACTTCTTTTTGCATAAATGGAAAATATGGAATCAGAAAACATTATATTGTATATATGTTTCAAAATACGTTTAAGATGTCAAATAAAACAAATTATTTATCATCTGTTTATTGCATTTGATTTATGATGTTTATATCCACAATAAAAACTGATATAACTGAAAAAGTGAATTATTGTAATTTTTGGTAAATACAACTAAGAGAATATGCTATTTTAAAAAATCTTTCTATGCAACTGATAAATTATTATTGACAAAATATCATTAGTACCTCCTATAGTTACTTTCCTTATAAAATTATTAGTGAAATATTCGTTTTTATAATTTTGGAAAAGATCGCGCCATATTAAAGTTTTAGCTTTATTGTTAGGATTTATTTTAAAAATAACGCCGTATATGAATTTGCTTTATATGTTATAATAAATGCAATAACAGATGTTTGAAAATATTACCATTATTACGGCAAACATGATACACAGTTTGATCTTTTTTAAATTTCTAAATTATTTTAGTATAATATTAAATATGATTTAGAAGATTTTAAATATAGCTTTTGGTAGTATGATGAATTTATTGCTATTCAAGTTGTGCATCAAAATATATTTTTATAATAATGATTTAATTTTCAATATTTACATATACTTCTTTATTTCTTTATTATCAGACATTTTCTCACATTAGGCTTTTAATCAAACCTCTCATTATTTTCATAATAAATATTTTTATCTATCATACTGTTCACTGTGCATTTTTTCCCTACTATACACTTTCGAATATTAGACCTAACGTTACTGGGGTGTAGATACAATTTTGAAAAATCAAAAATATATAATTTTGAAATTAGAAGACGCATGATCTTTATTACCTTGGAAATAAGATTTCTGAAAGATTTTTTCTTATATCAATATTAGTGTAAAAAGGTAGTTTACATCTCATACCATGTAAGCTTTTCTGATATCTTCTTATCGAAAAAGTTCACGTCGTTGTCTCGTCAAAATTGGTTTCTGAAAAAATTCTAAATTTGGCTAAGAATGAGAAAAAATTGCTTAAAGAAATACGCAGAAGAAAGAAAGAAGGTTGATATGAATTAAGAAAAAGGAAAACTTGCTTAAAGGAAATAAACAAAAGAAAGAACGTTTTACATTAATTAAGAAAAATTCTAGATTAGACTAAGGGGAAGGATACTTTTTGAAAAAAATCTAATAGAAGAAAGGAAAAAGGTTTACACGAATTGAGAAAGATTTTACATTGGATAAGAAAGTGGAAAACTTGCTTAAAGAAATCCAACAGAAGAATGAAATTTTATACGAAAAAAAGAAAAATTATAGATTTGGTACATTAGATAAAATTCTTAAAGGTTTATGCGAATTAGAAAATTTCTAGAAGGAACAGGAAACCCAGTTTAAAGAAACTCCAAGAGAAGAAAGAAAAAAATTATACGAATATAGAAAACATTCACAATTATGTTACTCTTTTCATTAAATGAATACCTTACAAGTGTCTGCAGACGGTAGAGAAAATACGGTTTATCAAATAAATGGGGAGACGATGTTGAATTTGTGGTTATGTTAATGACGATGTTAAATTTGTTAACCTTCCAGCGGGCGTGCGTATGTGAAAGATACGCTAGAGATGAATTTCATTTTATACCTTCAGATCTGGTGGCACTGGGAACGCCTGCGCTTGGCTATTTGACCTACTTTCAACTGTAGACAAAATTCATGGCGTTAATAGGTCTCTGCCGATCAGATATTTGTATTTTAGAGAACCACGTGACCATCGATGTAAGTTTTTGTCACATCTATTTTGTATGATTTTACATACAAATCCTTATTGTTTTAGTCGGGCTTCAGCTGACAAATGCTCTTACGAAAGAAAATGTTTAAAAAAGCTAAAGGTGAGCTAAAATTAAAGGTACTAAAGAGAAAAGACGGACTAGGTATTGAAGAAGTGGAAGATATGACGTCAGGGAAAAAACCTTGTCAAAAAGAAAAGCGGAGTAGAATCAGAAGGTTCGGTTGTGAGATTTGACAGAAATTTATATGTTTGGAGGACACTAAACACATTTGCTCAAATTGCAACGCTGCAATGAAATAAAAATGAAATTTTCTTCCTTTTCATATGTAACCATCCATTACTTTTTCCTTTGTATACATAAAGTCTGTATTTTTGCACTTCTATATTTTATATGCAAATTGTTCCGCCAAAATATCGACAATTTCATTTATATTACTTTTAAATTAATTCAGTTAAAATGTGGTCATTTTATATTGTTATTGCAATCTATTTTTATATTGTTTCTGTTTCTTTTAAGTAAAAAATGTTTAAAATGATTGTAGTTATTAATCCTAAACTATTTTCAATATAATTTTAATAGTTACGGTTTTGAAAATTTTTATTTAATATAGCGTATGTTTGAAATATGCACAACCTTTCTCTTTGGTATGACGACCACGCCCTCTGAAAGGTTAGGCAATTATTGTCAGTTGCATTGCAGATGAAAATTTTCTTTATGCGTTTCAACTAAGTTCGTTTCCTTTAAATACAACATACACAAAACAGTTATGAAAAAATCTTAATATTTATCATATTAAACAAAAATCATCTACTGATACATTCTTCTATTTCTTCTCTATATAAAAAATTATGTGTTTCATAAAGTGTTAACTTCGCTATATGAAATGTTTCAATGCATTTTTGAAAGAAGGCATTGAGTTTAGTTTGTATTATTCTTAAGAGCCATAACATTTAGCAAATAAATATTTATAATGAGATTTCATCACAAAATCTGAATTCGATAGTTTAATGTAAGGCTATAACTTAATACTTTATTAAATTTTATATTTCAATATTGTATGGAACTGCTCTGATTTTAGCATCTTTTATCATAGCTATGACTAGAATATGCATTTTGAATGTCTTTTAACCGGGTGGTTGGAGCCAGAATTCATCATAAAGTTCCTGCCGTTGTTAAAAAACGGCATACGGAGCTTCATTGATTTATATCACTGCTTTTCTTAGTTTTTTAGTTTTTAAAGGCGTACGAAATTGATTCAACTGGTTAAATGATTTAGTTTGAAATTTGATATATATATCTGTTTTAGTTGTTAGAACTGTGCATTGATTTTTTATATCTAAATTTTAGAGTTTTGTAATTACCGAGTTCACTTGTTATGGAACAAACAATTTATAAATCCATTTCGCTCAAAATTTGATTTTAATTTACAAATACCTGCTAAAACCCTTATATCTCATTGATTAGCTAACTTACCAGATTCACAGTCAAACAGACAGATTTAATGTCAAAAATATGCCACTGAAATTAAAGGAGGAGTTGAAACAAAATCCACATTCATCAAATTTTCCTATTCGAATTTTTTGGTCATTACATATTACATTACATTACATATATTACAATACATCCTTTATTCGTCATAGAAAAAAATAACAAATAATATCTTTGAATTTCAATTGTTGTACTATTCACAGTGGAGAATCAAAAATGAAATTAGAAAAAAAGTTGCGAACTTTTTATATTCAAAATGTAATATACAGTGGGTAAAAAAAGTTTCCGTACGGTCACTAAATTTAAGAATAAATGAGCATAATTTGTAAAATATTGCATTTTTTCTTTAAATACTGTCTATATGTGTTTAGTATAAGTCTATAGAAAGAGATTTTTGTAAATTTTCATTTTTAAAAAACGAGAAAAGCATATTATTTGCAATATCTAAGGTAAATTGAAAATTGCAGTGCAAAAAAAGTTTCCGTACGCTTTATGCAAATTCTTTCTGAAGTGTTTAAAACAGGCCCGCAGTAAATCTTTGACGTCAGAAAGTTAATCACTGATAAGAAAACAACATTTCGACAGTTGTTGAGTTAAATTTGTTCTTTATCGCCTCAAAATGGAAGTTCCCAGAGCTATTCGGGAATTAGTGATTAAATTGCGAAATGATGGATTATCCATGAAAAGGTTTAGTGAAAAGATTAAAAAATCAAAGTCTACAGTGCAATATATCATTGAAAGATATCGTAAACTTCAATCATTTGGGAATAGATATCGATCTGGGAGGCCTTCAAAATTAAATAGCGTGCATAAAAGAAACATCTTACGCCAAGTTCTAGAAAATCCACTAATTAGTGCACCGAAGTTGGCAGCTGATTTAATGGTTAGTTACAACATTAAAGTCTAAACTCAAACCGTGAGAAATGTCATTAAAAAAAGTGGTTATCATGGACGTGCGACCCGGAAGAAACCCTATATAAGTTTGTACAACAGGAAAAAGCGCTTCTAGTTTGCGTTAGGTTAGTAGCAATTATCTTTTTGGGGATTCATTCTCTTTAGCGATGGATCAAAATTTAACATTTATGGGTCTGATGGCCGAGTTATGGTGTGGAGAAAACCAAACGAACAAATGCTAACTAAGAATTTATGCGGAACTGTGAAGCACGGTGGTGGCGGTGTTATGGTGTGGGGGTGTATGAGTGCTTCTGTAGTAGGAAATTTGCAGTTCATCGAGGGAAATATGGATCGATATGGATATCTGGATATTTTTAAACAAAATGTGTTATCCTGTGCAGAGAAACTATCACTTGGAACTGGATTTACTTTTCAGCAGGACAACGATCCTAAACATACCTCTAAGATTTGCCAAGAGTAGTGCCTTTACCATGTTAAGCAACACATTCATAGCCCTCCTCAGTCACCCGATTTAAACCCCATTGAACATTTGTGGGAAAAAATTGGCCGACAACTTAAAAAATATGACATAAAAGACAAAGTTGAGCTCAAAAGTGCCATTAGTAGTATTTGGTGTAATTTTCTCCAGAAACAACAAAAAAACTTTTAGGGGTAATGCCTCAACGTCTAAAAGAGGTGATAAAGGCCAAAGGAGGGCCCACTGATCATTAAATGTATATTTGTTAAATGTATTTTGCATTTTTGTAAACTTTTTTCGTGTGCCAGGCCGCCGTACGGAGACTTTTTTGTTCCATGTTTACGGCATTTTTTGAGTTTTTGAGATTTATTATTTAATTTTTTCAGTATTATCATCCTTTTAATGTGAATAAATATTAAATAATATTAGTTTTAACTCATTTCTAAGTTTTCATTTTTATCATTATGAATTTTGTGTGACAAATTAAGCTTTGATTTGCATTCGTATCTGCGTACGGAGACTTTTTTTACCCACTGTATTTGGCTTAGTTTTGTCGGAGATAAAATTGCCAGCAAATCAATGAAATATAAATATGCCACTCTTACACTATCATATTGGACTAGAAGGAAAATTTAATTTGTGTATGATGTAAAGAGGAATTTAAATTATTCATGTCAGATTGTTATAATTTTTGTTGTACAAAATTGTAGGTTAATAATATTAGTGTACTCTATAAATTTATTTTCTATTTCTATGACATTTATACAAAAATTACTTTTTTATATATTATTTATTCTGAGCTCTTTTGCTCCATTACCTTCTTCCATCTCCCAGGAAGCCACATTTTGTCTTCTTTCCAAAATTGTGTTTTAAGCAACGAATAATCCTATAAGTACGCTTTTATTATGATGATGGCATTAAACAGCTTATTGCAAAGATAGGTTTTTAAGGAGAGAAAGAAGTAATGATCGAATGGAGCGTAATCTATGCAAAATGAAGATAAAGTATCCCAATCAAACTTCAAGAGCTATTTATTCCCTCACGATTGATACTATATGTGGTCTCGCATTTGTTATGATGAAAAACAGAGTAGGTTTTTTAATTCTTACCGTCTTTTTACTATGTCAGCTTTCAATTGACCCAGTTGATGACAAAGCTTCCTCGAATGTATTGCTTAACCTTGAGGAAGGATATCGTAGAAAATTACTCCTTTCCACTTCACCAAATAGACAAAAGCACTTTTTAGGCGGTGTGGTCCGATTTCTGAGATAATCGAAGGTCTATTGCCCTTACATCAAGTGTCATATACGACTAGTAGATCAACCTGCATGTCTTCATATGCAGAGTCAGATTAAGGTCATTCGTAGCACAATGGGAAAGAAACTTTTGGGACACCCTAATAGCATGTAGATATCAAAATTATTCTAAATTTTCAGAATACGTTTCCTTTTTAAATATATATATTGCTCTTAGATATAACAAAGCGATCATTCAATCGTATATTGCTCTCTCGTCTAAGTAGGTTTAGTTTTGTCAACAATAGGATTACAAGCAATTCGAGCGAAATATGAGTATGTCAAGAAAATATTCGCTCTGAAGAACTTGGCGACTCAATTCTGATGCTCCAATTCCTATCCCGTCTCTTGTGGGTGTCTCTGAGGAACTCGAAGCTGCTTCAGACATTAAATAAAATGGAGGGCGAGGAGTATAAAAAAAATAAAACTATGGTTATGCTTCTTAGAAAAATATTTACATAGTAAGTGAGTTTTATTTACGATGTTGATCTTATCTTTTTGTAGTTGTTCCGCCTATGTTTTTTCTTCGAAACTTTGATATTTTCAAAATGATTCCCATTTTCATTAAAATTAATGATTTGAAACTTTTTTTAATTAGGTTGTTACTCCAGGTCGTGTACAACCATTTGGAAAGCAAATTGACAAAAAAGATTTGAATGGCGAGGTTTTTTTTTATTTAGCTGTCCTATTGATAGGAATTTATGGTGTCCTTGAGAATATGCTGTAAGGAATAGTTTTATTCCATTATTTCCTCTTTAACGTTGAAGAAATATTTTAACTGTCATGTTTCTTCTAAGTGATTTATCGATATTGAAAATAAAGAATAAGTTCATATTATAAGGAAATGAAAATATAAGTTTAGGTAAAGAATAAAGATAGAATCTCTAGCATCATAAATTCATTTCTGAATCTTGTTAAAAAGTAATATATAGCCTATCTATCCATTAAAGTTTTTACACTTCATATTAACTTGAAAACACCAACAGCTATAACAGCTATTGCTACTAACCTGATGTCTAGGTATAGTAGGATAACTATACACTACATGTTGAAATCGATAACTGCGTTACGTGACTGCATGCAAACAATTGAATTACTGTTCCTATATCGAAAACTGTACATGATAGAATTACAAAATAGTTCAAAATTTATGAAACGTATTAGTTACAATATAAAAATACAGCTTGGGTTCCATATTAATCCAACAAAAGTGAGAAAAATGTGGGTTCGTTTGGATGAAATTTTCAACACCTTTCTGGAAATTCACTCTTTCTAGAAAATTGTTCGAAATAAAGTAAAACAGTTCGTTATCTGTCGATAAATTTTTCTCCGTTCATACCCATGACATTCGTTATTCGCAAAAGGAATCTGAAAGAATATTTCTTGGATCATTTCATTTGTTTCTCAGGAGTTGATAAGACACATATTTAGGAAGTCGCATTGGAACAAATGCGTGTTTTGCACATTTTTGTTCTCATCAATATTGCGCTCTTTAAATCCATCGTAGAGAGTCATAGATAACCTACAAATTTATTACTGACTTTTTCCGCATCAAAGATGGAGACTCTAATGCAGTTATTTGGCATAAGATGGCAGTTTTACTGATAGCTCCTGGTCATTTAATGACCAGATTAATGATACCCGTTCTGTAGGTCGATGTAAGGTAGAAAGACTTATATACAAAGGTGCATTGTGCTTCTGTAATTAACTGAAATTTTCATAATTATTAGAATATATTAAGAATGGAAAAAATAGCAATCTAGAGAACTAAACTAATGTTATTAAATGAATTTTATCATTCAACCCTCACATCCCTAAGAACATTCGAATAGAGGTACCTTAGTATGTGGAAAATCCAAGCTTCTTTTTCTATAGTAAGAAGATCAACGCAAGTTAATCAGATCGCAGTAAATCAGTTTAATAAAATTTAAAAACAAATTCAACACTAATTTTAGTTTTATTTGAGTTATATTATTTATAACAAAATGATGATGTAATTAAAATGTATGTAATATTTGTAATTTTTCATTAAATACAACTTACTATTAATTATAAAACTCAAATATTCTTATTGACGCTTTTATGAGATAATTGTATTTCAGGGACTAATAAATTAATAAATATATTTTTCAGATACATTTCCAAACTAAACAGGCCAGTTTATATATTGTCATTCAAATAAACCGTGTGTTAACTAAAGTCGAAGATAGAGCTCTCTAATCTCAACTCGAGACTTTATTACAGGAATTAAACTTTGCATCTGTTTCAATCCACAAGACGAAATCTTCCAGATTTAGAAAAATACAGAAATTATAATATTCCAGCACGAGAAATAACAGAAAATGAAAGAATAACAAAACATTTTTTAGACAACTAGTCTGACTAACGAGTCAATAATATTGCCAGTCAAATACTAACTTGTGAACTGTCACTTTAAGTTCACAGTATTTTACCATTCAACCATTCAGTCAGTGTCCAGTTGGAATAAATTTTGTTACAATTTTCTAGAGCGATAAAACGTCTGGAAATGAAAACCTGATTAAAAGAGATTTAGTTATTTTTTCTTACACAAATGTCTCGAATTTACTGCTGAAAATGAATCACATTGTTTGAACATTTACTGAATATGCTATTATGTAAATAAATCTGCTTTTACTTCTTTTAAATGAAAGTAACATTTTCCAGTTGCTCCAATATCTAATTTACGATCGTTTAGAATAAAAGAAGCAAGATCAGAGATTTATTTAATGCTCATTAACTCTGTTCAGTTTTATTGTTCTTCAGATAAACGAGAACTGTTCCATTATCTTCGAAAAGATTTAGATGCTGTTTTGAAGAAGTTTAGACGTCGTTCCCTTTAGAATTTACTACCACTTTGCCATTTTATTGGGAAACTTAGATCGATGAATAGCGCAGATAAAATAAGAGAAATATTTCCTAAATTATTTTTATTGAATGTGGAATCTGCTTACTAAAGTAGTTTTGAAATCGTTTTCTTTAATTATAACTGAATGGAAATACTTTATTTTTTTGTGGAGTTCATAAAATAAAGACTTAAATTGTCTGATTTCATCATTATTCTAAACTCATAAAGAATGTTTACAGAATTTCGAAATTTGTTCCTATTTAGGCACATATTTATTTTTTGTTGTTTATTGTTTAATTACAGAAAATGAATAATTTATCTCTAAAAATTATTTGTTTCTAAATTATGAGAGTCAATTTAGAAGGACTGAAACAAAATTAATAAAAACATTGGCAAATCTTAAAATATACATTATAACACACTACTAACTGAAAATCACATTTCATTTTTTGATATAAAATCCTCTCTTCTAAGAAATCGTTTTGATTTTCTAATTACTATAAACTAGAAATGGAATTATTGATGTTTTAATAGAACATAATAGATGGAAAATAGAATTGTAAACAATTATATCGAGAAGGGTTTTTTATTATTGTTATTTAGATTATTTTTAAAATTATCATTTTTTAAATTCACATCTTTTACCTTAAACAAAATAATTTTTTGGAATAATTTTGGTTCTGAATTCTTTGTTTATGATGTCATAAATTTAGATACTCCTGAACCACAAACTATCTTTATTTTCTACAAATGCTGAGATTTACTTTATTGTCAATTAATAAGCGAGCGGAAGGATTTTAAATCTCACACTTGCGACAAATATCATTTAATAGAAATATCAACCCGTTTTTATAACCTTCATTTTCAAGTGAAATGGTAGAAGAAATATTGGAAACATTCAGTTGCGGTTACAAAACTGATTGAAATTCATATTCAATAGAATTAAAAATCGACGAAGAAAAAAAATTCCAAAAATGGAAATAAAAAAATAAACTAAAAAAAGTACGAATGAAAGGAAAAGAGAAGAATGAAAAGCCAGCGTTTCTCTTTTACAAATAAGATCCATCAACAAAATAATCAAAATGATAGTCTGTGTTCTTAAAAACTTAAGATACAAAAGAAGATCAATTTTTAGCTAATCACTACTAAGCAAATTTAAGTCCTGACATCATTTGCAAATTATCGAAAAATCTCATTGTCCCCCAGATATTTTTACCTAAGCTATTATTGCAATTTCTCTGTTTGAACTGGAATTGAATATTGATAAAAATCACTGTTAAATTGATTATTTTAAAATTTGATTTTTTTAATTTCTTGATTATGATTTGAAAAAATAATTATTTTAAAGAAAATTTTCTTTCTGGTATGCCAAAACATTTTTTCAGTTTTCACATTGAACCCTTTATGGATTGACAGAAATAAATTTCCCAGAAAACACCAGCACCAAGAAAGGCTAAATCACCATTCTTCTGAATAGCGAACAACATGAAACTCGAATTCAGAATAACAACGAGGACTGCAGTCAACTTTCCTCAAACAAATCATCTTTTTATGACTCGGTGATCTTTGCTAATGTTTTGTGTCCCCAGCAGACAGAGAGGAATTCCGCTGTGAGGGGAAAGTACTGCTTTTTATTCTTCTACCCTCATTAAATAAATCGCTTCTTAAGGGAAAAAAAAGAATGCTGCCATTTATTGGGTTGATCGGTCCCAAAGAGGACATATAAGGATACTTTCTCCTTTTTTATTCTTATCTTTTGCGTTTGTTTTTTATTTGTTAACAAAATGTGAGGTCACATTTTATAATTAGTTAGAGCATTGACTTGTTCTTCAAAATATAAATTTCGGAGAAGTTTATATATGTGATAGTGGCAACGTGAAACTTTTTCTCTATGTTCAGTCTCTTAATAGAGTCTAATATTTTAGATTGATTATAAGGTATCTAAGAGGGAATCTTTAAGAACAAAATGTTATGAAAAACCATTATTACATAATATTATATTTTTTATAAAGATGTAGTTAATCATCAATCTGTGCAAGAAAATTTGCACCTTCAGTAAGGCAATGAATATCTTGGATTGATTAGTCCCAAAGGAGACATACAAGGGGACTTGCTTTTCTTATGTTGTTGATCACGTTATTAATTTTTTTTGGTTGAAAAAAATGTGCCTCTAACAAATTTGAACTAATTTTTTAATTATATTTTTTGTTCGTCAATACTTATAATAAAGCTCAATGTGTGTGTGTTGGCGCTCTACAGGCCAGACCGTTGGACCTACAGCTACCAAATTTGGTAGATGTATACCTTGGAGGTCGGGAATGTGCACCTTGGAGCCCTTTTTTGAATTTTTAATTAGAATTTGAATTAATTAAAATTTAAGCGAAATTTTGACGTTTTTCCGTTATAACTTTCGAAAATATTACTGCACAAACATGATTTTTATATCAATTTAAAGATAAAAAAATTAGCTTTCTAACGGTATCAGTGTTTTTAATTTATAACTTAACCTTCTATTTTTAACTAATTTTTAAAGAAATATTTTAACCATGTTTTTATTACGTGACTGGATAAAATAAAAGAATGCCGGAAATTCGAATAAAAAAAAACTATCATCGTAAAATAAATCGAAAGAAATGCAACTTTTAACACGTGACTGGATAAAATAAAAGAAATATAAAATGTGATATTTTCTAAAAAAATAAATGCAAAGCAAAGAATTCTATGATCGTTTGCAATATCTAAATAATTACTTCAATAAATCTTCTTTACGGTAAACCCGATCGAATTTAGACAGGATATGCATTGGAATCCCGACTTAATGGCATATTTCTATTATCGTTTGCAATATTTCTATCATTAATTCAATATATATATTTTTTCATTATAAAATGTGATAGTTTTTAAAAAAATAAATGCAAAGATAAGGTTTCTATAAAATCTGTAGGAGCACGTCAAAAGGAAAAAATTAGGTTTTATCACTGTGTTACCATCACTTTGACGGAAGTTCAAATAAAAAATAAATAAATAAATAAAAACTATCATCGCAGATGAAATCTAAAGAAATGCATCTTTCAGCACGTGACTGGATAAAATAAAATAAATATAAAATGTGATATTTTTTTTAAAAATGCAAGGCAAATGATTCTACGATCGTTTGCAATATTTAAATCATAATTTGAATAAATTATTTTTATTTATACAAGGTTGAATTTATGCAGGACGTGCCTTCAAATTCCTTTCCAATGGCCAATTTGTAAAATATTATTAATAGGCATATATATTGTTTAATACTATTAATTTGATCTAAATGAAGTAAATAATTACATTTTATGGAGTTTGAGTCAAACAATGCATTTATGAATAATGCATTTTAGATTTCTTCATACTTTGCTCTGTGAGCCAAATTTTACAAAATGTTTTTATTGATATTTTAAATAAAAGTTGCTACATCAATCAGTCTTCTTAATCAATAATTAAAGCTTATTGATTTATAAAATTAAACAATATTATTAGGAAAACGCGTTCTTTTAGAACTTTCAGTCCATCATCTTAAAGAAAATATTAATTTCAGGTCAATCAATGCACGGAGTTACTTCAAGGCTGATGAATATGTGATTTAATTGAAAATTTTAGAACCCATTACTCATGGCGAACCAGCTGGTCGCCAAAGGCGGCTAGTTTTTTTATAAATTTTCAGTTTATGCAGGCCTGCATTGCTTTTTTGTTCTTCCCCCAGAATGCATGTATTGGTTTAAGCTCTGATATACTCCGAGTTTATTCGAAACTGCACAAAAATGGCAAGTAAACACAGTACGAGATAAATCGTAGCTGGCGTCCTAATAAAGAAAGCAATCTTGCTATCTCGTAGTTGACAGTCAACGTGTCAAGAACGGTATGTTACGACAAATCAGCCGAACATTTTCTCTTATAAATGTGTTGTTAGCCCTTTATCTTTGCATAAAACTTTAGGTGAGAGTTCGAATACCACAGGCAGCGTAATTAAGTTTGATAATTGAGCCGTCGTGGAGCCAAACATTGAAGAAACAACGAGTATGTGTTCAGTAGCCAGCCTGTCGCATAGGAATAAGTCGGCAGTTGGGTTGAATTAACGCAAGAATACAATAGAGAATAGAGACGTTTAGAGATATCTTTCTCAATAGCAACGTAGATACTCTCCTCATGCTGAGTTCTATTTGGCCACTTTGTTGTGTATGTTTACTTCCGAGTAAGCTTTTTTATACAAAATTATGTGCAACTATATTAAAATGTATTTTGCAATGACTAAAGCAATTGATTCCTCCCTTTATTTACTTTTTAGAATAAAAAGTCCTTCTCTAAACAGTACACAATTTCGTTTGAATAAGATTTAAATAATGAGTTACTAAAATAGCTGAAACACGGCATTGTAGATTTCGTTTAAAAATGGAACAAACACTAATGGCTAGTACTCGATTTCATTTTAATCAATTTTAAATAATGAGGTACTATGATTCAACATAGTATCCTTAATTAATTTAATGCATTGGAGCAACTTTTACCAAATAGATTTCGATTTTATTTTAATTGATTTTAAGTTACATGAGTTTACAGAAATGATTCAATTAGGCATGTAACACATATTCTCATCTTCTTACATTTCATTTGATAATGAAACACCAATGGAACACATTGCTTTGGCATTTTAGAAATTAATCAAGCTTCTTTTTTTACATTATAAAGAGTATTAAAACTCGAAATCTACACATTTAATGCTCATGAACATCCATTACGATGGCATAAATTATCTAATTTAATGATCATTAAATTTCTCCCACATCATCTGCTTTTCATTTCGAAATAGTCTAAGTGGAAACTCTTAAAACTCCTATTAATCAACATGAACATTTACTACGTATCGGGCATATTAAACAGTCATTAAATACGATAATTCTTTTTGGAGAAACTGAAATATAATTGTGATATTTAATGTTAATATGTTATAATTGTGATATTTAATGCCGGAGTAATCTCTATATTCTCTTATGGTTAAGAAAAAAAAGCTTTCATTGGCAATACTGACAAAATTAAGAAATCTTTCGCTAATATTTAATATACTTCATTCCTTCATCAATTGACATTAATTTCAATAAGCTTAGAAGTGTATAAATTTATGAAAGTTAGTATTATTTACCTACTTTGAGAATTCAGAAAACCAAATCAAGATTTTTTAGTTAATGACTTAAATTAGTTATGACAGTTTTTAAGAATTCAGATAACGAATGATTTAGAAATCAAGTTGTAACTTTAATTGGCAATAAACTGCTAAATGTGAAAACCTTCTGAATTATTTTCTAATAGTGGACTCTCAAAAGCTATATATCACCAATTTGTTGCATACACATTTCAAAAATTCGAAATTTTCAAAAATTCTTAAATTATATAAAAGTATAACTTTAAATAATAAACGTATGGAATAATCAGAAAATCAACAAGTTTAAAATAAAGTAATGCGTAAAATATTATATTAAATGTTATATTAAAGTAAATCATTTAATATAAATCATATTTTAATAGAAGTTATATGAAATAGCAATTGCTGAAGCATATTGATCAGATATCTCCATTTTTCAAAAGAATACAATCCTTTGTTCTAATAATGAAGCGGCTCGTTTACCTTCCCGCCAGATAAATGGGTTTCCATTTAGTAAATTAATATTAGATATTTTATTAATTAGTTTTTTACACCCAATCAAATCAGGCGAAGAGACAGGAAACTTGGAAAAGGTGGAAGTAATGAAGTCTCGTGTCCTTTTCAGAAATGACTCAATTTGGAAGTAATTATATTCCCCATTTTTAAGCCTCTTTAATTAGCATTTGCTAATTTCCAAATGAGGCCATTATTACAAATGTGTAATGTATCGATTTCTGGTAAACAAAATGAATATCAATTAAAGAAAATGGATTGAAAAATGGAAACATTTAATTTACTTAATTTACTTTCTTATTTAGTTTTATTTTACCCTCGATAGTAGAGGAAAAAATTTAGAACTTAACTGAATCGGTGCAGTCTACGAGTCAACATTTTCTACATATTTAATTAAATATTTAATCATTTCAGGCAATATAAAATCAGCTTATATATCCTGCAGACATTACTCTGGGTATATCAAATATTTTATTAATTTTTCAAAACGCATTATCACTGGAAAAATCAGTTATATTTTAGCATATATATCAGAATCACTCTAATACGTACTTTCATCGAAATAATCTTCCGTATTCTGGCTTAGGGACCGAGTGTCTTCTTAGTTTTATGGTCTTCCCGAGTTCGAGTCCCGGTTTGGGCATGATTGTTATTCCGTGTCTATCTTTAAGTAGTGAGAATGTGCCACCCAGTAAAAATGGATTATGCAAGCAAATGTGAAGCCCGAAATAGCTAAGACGTTTGGCCCTTTTTGGCGCTATTGAGAAACAAGGGAAGTTAATTTAGGCTTAAAATCGCTGACAGCAATTAGCGGGCTTATCAATGACAAGTGCGATTGAAAAAACAACAATTATTCTCATCACTAAAATTACGTTCTGCTTCATTTAAAAATCTGTGAAGATCTTCATAGGGAAGATCAGTAGGTTGGATGATGTTTCGAGGTGCAAATATATCATCCATTTGCTAAGCCTTGTATAATACTGAAAATTTAAAATAGAGTGCGGTCTCACAGACGTCGTGCATAAAAATAACTGACAATTTTAAGTGCGCATGAAGTGAAGGTAACAAAAAAAAATAACTTACAGCGTCAATCCATTTGATTGAACTCGAAATAGTATAGAGATGACCGATATCCTTAGTGGTCTCAGATACCACATCGCCCAATCCGCAGTTAAGGCATAATTCAATTATTACTATGTACCACCATTCTCAAAGTATTATCGAAATTGGAAAAAAAAATGTAATACTTATTGAGTTCTTGAATGCTTATTCACAAATGTTTTTATCAAAATCAGAATACAATTACATTTGTAAAGCACTGATAAATATATGTTACATAGCTTTAAAATTCATTTACTGTAAAAGGGTAAATATAATCCTCAGAAAGACTTTAAGTGAAACTTTTTTGTTGTAATATTTATTTCTTATTATTTTAAATAGAATATTTTCCGAAAATATTAACACACCATTAAAAGAAACTAGTTTAAAATATTCTTCAGAAAATCTTTCCATTATTATTTAAAAATAAATTCTATGTCTTGGGAAAAAAGTTTTGATCCAAGTTTTTTTAATATAAATTTAATTATATTGAATATTTTGTTTATCAAATAATGTAATCAAAAAGATAGTCCATTTAATCGATTTTGATGTGATTGGATTAATCCATTATCAAAGGTTTTATATCAAAGGTTTTTGGCCTAAACAGCATTTTCAAGCCTTTCTATACATGCGTTGCCTGTTGGCCTGATGTAATCGAGATAATTCGGATCTTCAAGATAATTCGGAAAATAAAATAAAATTGGGAAAATTAAATATAATCTTTAGGAAGAATGTATGAGTATTCTACAAACAATAGATTGATTATTTCTGCCACAAAAGTTGAGTCTTTATGAGCGAAATAGCTAAAATGAACCTAATTAAACATCATAAGAGTATAAATATGATTTCAGTTTGTATTTTTTTCCCTTTTTCTAAACACCTCTTTTTTATGGCCATTTTTGTAAATAAAGGAAAGGCCATGGCAAAATGTAACAATAAATGCTTTTATGCTTAATAAATACTGCTTCCAATCCAAAAAAATAAGATAGGGTCTATTCTATGCAAAATTTCTTGGGTTTGCTTTCTTAAATAACAATTTTTGTACACCATAATTTTAATATTAAAATAATCGAATTTGAATAAAGATAATATATAAGAAGAAGACAAATCTTCGAGTTTCAAATTCAATTCAAAGAGAGTTCGAAAGACCCCGAGCAGACTTCTCATGTTTACTCTTTTGAATATTTTTGTTTTATTTCAAAAGCTTCCGAACACAGTTTTGAGAAAATCGCTGTTGGAAAAGTCTACCTCACAAATATATTCAGCTTGACTTTGAGTATAAAGAATTGCAGTAAGTTCTTTCGGTTAGATAAAATTTAAAAAGATTTTAAACAACTCAGAAAATGAGTTCGTAGAGGATTTCGGAACTTAACTATTTACTCAATCATTCCCTTGATACTTAGAACTTTTAAAATTTTAGATAATTCGTATAAGCAATGTATAATGCTATAAAGAAAGAAAAACAAATCAGTCTATTGCCAATAGATTTATTTTTCTTTTCTGATTAAATTTATTAGAAGGAAGTTTTTCTTGAACCTTTTAAGATAGCCACCTGACGTCTTCTAAATGTTCCCAAAACTTATGGAAAACAATAAATTAAAGATTTATTATTATTATTAAGAAAAACTGAATGCTTATATTATGGATTTTCTGAATATTACTAAACCTACAAATTATAATAGGACATGCCTAACCAATTTTAAATTTCAACTTCATTTCTATCTTTTCTAGAAATAAAAATGAATGTGTATTTTCAAATTTGCACTCTGCATGTCAGAATGTCTGACTTACAATGATCAGATTTGAAACACATGTCCCTTGGGAAGTGGAATATGCAATTAGCACCTATGTTATTCCTCTAAAAATTTGATTATAATTTTACTTAATTAAAATTTGTTGAATTGTGGCATTTTGTCATGATAACTACTAAAAATATTACTGATCAAAAATGAATTTTACAACGTTTCACTATTAAATAAATTGAATATTATCCATTTAATAATGTTACAAAAGTTTTTCTTAATTTTAGCAATGTTTTTAAAAACATTTCTTTCTAAATTTTCCATAATGCATTACATTTTTACAATTTCATTATTCACTTTATAGCTTGATTTTTATTATTTTATCTTATTTTTTATCTCTAACTTGATGTAAAAATCATCTTTGTGCGATAATTTTGGGAGTTATAGCAATAAACGTTCAATTTTGCTTAATTTTTAATTAATTCAAATTATAATTAAAAATTCTAATAAAAGGCTCGAAGGTGCATATACCCGACCTCCAAGTCATACATCTACCAAATTTGGTATCTGTAGTTCCATTGGTCTGTCCTGTAGACCACCAACACACATACACATTGAACTTTATTATAAGTATAAATTTGATAGCTTGATTTTGAAAGGTAAAGAGGCATTTTTGAAAGCTAAAGAAGGAATGTTCTTTTTAGTATGTTTGTGGTTCATAAGCCGAATAAGCAAATAATATACAAAAATTAATACAATTCCTATATATTTTTTTATATTATATATATCTCATATTATTTATGGTCTAGTGTTTCGCCAGTAATCTTAGAGCCTGGCGACACGCTTTGAGACCATTTAGTGACTTGGTGATGGATTACTGAACTTACTGAAAAAAATTAATGAAAGTATTAATATTACATTTGTTTTCCTTATTAAATAATTCGTGAAATTTCCGTTTTTTTCCTTTTATATAATTTTGGGAAAAGATAGCGCCATATTATGATTTTAGCATTAATGTTAGGATTTCTGTCAAAAATAAAGCAATATCTGAATTTGCATTAATTGTAATAATAAATGTAATAACAGATAGTTGAAAATATTACTATCATTACAGCAGAAATGAGAACAGTGCGGTCGTTTAAATATTTCTAAATTATTTTTTTATTATATTAAATATGAAAAAAATATTGCTTTTATGGTAGTGTGATGAATTTATTGCTATTTAAGTGATATGTTAAAATGGATTTTTATAATAATAATTTATCTTCCAAGGTTCGCATATTCTTTTTTTCTTTATTATCAGTTATTTTCTTACATTATAATTTTATCAACCCCCCATTAAAGCCACAAATACCCTCCATATCATTGATGAACATAGTAACGAAATAAATAATTTTGGACACAATCCAGAATTTTTACTGAAACGATTAATTCAGCATTTTACTGAATCAGTTAAAACAACTATTTCGGATGTTTTTTTGCGAGTCAACTAACATAAAAAATGAGCACAAAACTACAGTTTTATTTTCAAGATGTTATACAAATTTCAGTTAAATGATACTTTGCGTTTGCATTGATGCGAAATTGCAGATAGAGAGCATCATCTGTTTAAAAGATATGGTCCAAAATTTAATATTTGTATTTTAATAGCTTATGTTGTGTACCAAATTTTATCAGTTTATATTTTTACCCTTTAATTACGCAAGTTAACTTGTGATCGAACAGCCAGTCAAACAATTTTCCTGTGCATTGTTTTCGTTTAAAGCCTCTTAGACATCAGCAAAATTAACCGTAATTCCTTATATCAGTGTTTCTCAATCTTTTAGTATTCACGGTCCAATTTTCAATCATAATTTTCATCGCGCCCCCCCTCCCCACCACAT